>CM049808.1:4338494-4539890 GCA_027422405.1 Ptychobarbus kaznakovi
CTGTCCACTGCATCGTGGTGGGCCGCGATAGCGTCCACATACACTTCAAGTGGAGGGTGACAGCCTACGCTCCAACCTTTTCTTGCAGGAAAAGAAAGCACAACTACTCCAATCGTGCATCTTCGGGGTCTTCTCGGCGAGAAGAACACCAGTTCGCGAACAAACTCTACTTCAGTGCGTAGGTTTGCCTTGTTGAAGGAGCTCTAGCCTGAGTGATGGTCTCCACCACTGCCAGTGGTAGACCGCTCAAGTCTGCAGCGTCCCATCCAGGAGCCACACATGGAGGTTCCACAGATCTGGGTGCCAAAGAGTTTGCTCTTTTCTCAGTTGACCCGAAGCCCCCACTGGCTGAGGTAACGAAGCACCAAGTCCCTGTGATCGCACAACTTCTCTCTGGATTGGGCCAAGATAGGCCAATCGTCAAGGTAGTTGGGGATCCTGGCGCCCACTTCCCGTAGCGGGGCAAAGGCACGGGGAGACAGGGAGAGCCCGAGGGGGAGGACCCTGTACTACCATGCCCGACCCTCGAACGCAAACCGTAGGAACGGTCTGTGTCACAGAAGGATTGAAACATGAATGTAAGCGTCCTTCAGGTCGATCGCTGCAAACCAATCCTGGGGCTGGATGCATTGATATTGCACTGCGCGTCAGCATCTTGAACGGAGCTTGTGCAAAGCCCGGTTTCAAGACTCGCCGATCCAGGATTGGTTGTTGACCACCTTTCTTGGGTACGATGAAGTAAAGGCTGTAAAACCCCTGCCTCATCTCGGCTGGAGGGATCGGCTCGATTGCATCCTTTGCCAGGAGGACAGCAATCTCCTCGCGCAAGACAGGGGCGTTCCGGACTGCCACCGACATCTCGAGAATGCCGTTGAACTTGGGAGGTCGCCTGGCGTACTGAATCGCGTAGCCGAATTCAAATTGTGCGCGTGAGCCAGCGAGACAGGCTGGGCAGCGTGAGCCATGCCTCCAGACGCTGTGCAAGTGGCTCCAACGGCACAATCGACGTACCGGTGGTGGTGCAGCGAAAGGGAGTAGGGATGGATGGTACAGAAGGCGGTGTGTTCTGAGGCATCCTCACCAAATTCCCTGGGTCCCAAACGGGACTGGCCAGAGGTGCGTGGGGAGGTACATCGTCCCCGAACCGTACTCTATTGGCTGCTGGCAAAAATGGGTCATGGGCGAGAGTGAGGAAGCAGGGCGTCGCACACTGTCGTCCCATGGACCTGAGAACCCGGAGGAAAAGGAAATTGCTCTTTCTTTGAGAAAGTGGGTACCGCTGGCCCTTGGTGCCAGGTGCACCGCGACAGCTCTCTCCACCTGGGGAATGCCCGCGTACCCCCTGGCAGCCCCACCGTCGAGGTTAGTGAGGACGGAGGAGACGGACGAGTGGCTTCTGGCCGTGAAAGGGGCCATCCACGACTTTGTCAGCTCCTCATGCACCTCCGGAAAAAAGGCACCGGAGCAGGCACCGGAGCCGTGGCCCGCTCCGAGAAACCAATCATCCAGCCGCGAGGGCTCGGGACTGGGCGGTCTGTTGACCTCCAGCCCAATACTCACGGCTGCCCGGGCAAGCATGGTGGTCAGCTCTGGGTCCGGTGCGGCGGTGGCGACAACACCCGAGGGGGGCAGCCCCGCCGCACCTTCATCCTCAGAGGACGTGAACCCATCCCCCGATGCTGTGATCGACATCCTTTCCACGGATGGTGCACCGAATGAAATGCTGGGCGCCCTGTGGGACGGACCAGCGAAATCACCCGGGAACCAGACGGGATGTTCGCTGCTTGAGAAGTAAGAGGTCTGTGGGGGCGTGCCCGGCGGAGAGGCTCTTACTGTCACCCTCAGATCTCCCAGAGCGCCAGCCGGTGGTTCTCTGCTCGAGCCAGAGAACCGAGCATGGGTGGCGGCAGAGGGTGCCAATACTTTCAGAAAGGAAAGGCGAGATCGCAGCGAAGTCATGCTCATACGCCCACAACAGTGCATGAGTCATCCACGAACGCATCTTCAGCATGTTGGAAGCCCAAACACTGAAGACAACGATTGTGTCCGTCATCCGCGGACAGAGAACGACCGCAACCAGAAGGACATGGACGAAACGGCATCTTGAAAAAGACGCGATCGTCCGTGATTTGCTCTTTTAGAATTTGCTCTTTTAGTTGAAGTGCCCAGGGGAATCGCTGCTGAGAGGGACTCTGCTGACTGCACCGTGACGCCAACCAGGAACAAATAAGAGATGAAAGGCTTGTGGAGATCAGCACACTTCTCGTCCACTCGGCTCCGAAGCAAAAATCTAATGAGTGGATGCACCTGTCGCCCTTTTATACCCGTTTGCACGGGGAGTGGCTCAGGTATGCAAAATCCACTAGCCAATTTCATTGCCGTTTTCTCTTAAGTCAGAGATGATCGGGGCTTCCAGGTAAATCCCCTATGTCGTCACGACATAACTCGTAGTGACCGACAGGTAGGGAACAAAACTCACCGATCCAGCAAAATCTCCTCTGCTGCACCTATTTTCTTGCTCATGTTGCATGGGTAATTCAACTAACAGCCTTGCTAAGATACTTGCTTGGATGTTTAACTTTAGTTAGTGTGCTAATAGTTCAGTAATAGTAATATTTGCTTCATAAGGGACTTTTTATGGAATTTTAAGAACATACAATTATGCAATTTATTGCAATTATATACTAAATTGTTTAAGTGTTTTTAAAATAAGTCTTATAGTCACTAGAATGTCTTTTTAAATCAAAAATACAGTAAAACAGTAATGTTTTAATATTATTACAATTTAAAAGAACTGTTTGTGACAACCACTACTGCCCACTCAGAATTAAAAAAGGGGCATGACACACCTTTCAAATCAAATCCACTGACGCCACAAGCAAATACAATAACTGGTAACTAAAACTCAAGAAATTTTTTATTTATTTTTATTCTTTGGGAAAGACTGAGCAGAATCTGGTGACCTGTCGTCTCTGCTGATGTGAGTCAGGTGGAAGTGCAGTGGGTGGGTTCAAGCTAAACTGAACGTGTGAGCATTGGTAAATATTAAAGACTGAAGGTAAACAGAGAGGAAAGTGAGTTTAGATGGTATTGAGCATGGGGAGCTGATAACAGCCGTTAATCTGGGGTGATCTAGAAAGATCAACATGGGAATAACCCGAGGAGAGAAAAGAAAGGTCAAAGAATGTTGACTAGGAGAGAAACGGACGACTTTCCATTATCTCTTATCCATTTCATTCTCTTGACCTATACATGTCTACATTTGGCCAGAGAGAGTATTTACATAATTCCAAAGGATGAAATATTCATATCATTTTCTGAAATAGCAATACCTTTCTCTGACTTTCAAAACTCTTGAGACTCACCCATTAAAGTCGAGAGGGTGTGGATAGAACTTGACCCCAGACCGCTGCTGAGCGTTGAGTTTTCGGTGATCACACAGTTCTTGGCATCCTTGTAGCTGTTGTGATGTACTTTATTCACCAGCAAATGCCACTGTGTTCTCTTCAACTCCTCTCCTTAAAAGTAACCAATTAAGCTAAGTGGAGCAATGTTTCCTTCGGTGATGAATGCAATGGAACAGGAATTATTATTTTTGCTGGAGAGCAGTCAAATTATGAATTAACATGCACAGGCCCATACCAGTTATATAATTTTTGTTCTATTAGCAAATTTTCTGATTGGTCTTGAACAGCTGGGTAGTTAAAGCTATTTTTCTTCTTCTTTTTTTCATTTTCCCAATCATTTTGTCGGAGGGTGAAGTTTTAGGTTGAGGGTGGTAGCCTACTTACCGGTTCCTTAATTATGAGTCCCAGGTTTTTACAAGAACTGGACTCTGTCAGTGTTTGCAGAGCCTAACATTGCATGAAATTCTGTTCTTGGATGAGCTACATCACCCTGGCCTGTTTACTGAGAGGAGAAAGAGGCTGCAGACACCTGCTGTGGTGCACATGATTTCTCCAGTGTGACGATTCTGGACTCTCCACAGAGTCCCGGTTCAAACAGCATGTCACAAACCTCAAAACAAGAACTCTAAAGATTCAGGTTGGTTCCTGGTTTGTTTATGCTTCTGGATTCACAGTCATACTTTCCCAATGCACCTATAGACTATCAAGGATCATGAACAGTTTAATATCACAAAATATTTTTTTGTTAAGTCAGAAATAAACATTTGCTAGTGGTGAAAAAGATGGTATGTTTGTTGTGTGTGTGTATATATATATATATATATATATAAAGAATAAAGAGTAGAAAATAATTAGAATAGATAGAGCTAGTGGCAGAGGGTCAAGTTATTATTTTTTTATACAATCCGAATTCCAGAAATGTTGGGACATTTTTAAATTTGAATAAAAGGGCTGAAAAAGCACAGAAAGTTTTGAAAAGAATTCACAGATCTTGGGAAAACATAACTAATTAAGTTAATTGACATCAGGTCTGTAACATGATTAGCTACAAAAGGGATGTCTTGGAGAGGCAGAATATCTCAGAAGTAAAGCTGGGCAGAGACTCTCCAATCTGTGAAAGAGTGCATAAATGATTGTGGTATACTTTAAAACGGTTCCTCAGCATCAAATGTCAAAGGCTTTGCAAATCTCATCATCTACAGTGCATGACATCATCAAAAGATTCAGAGAAACTGGAGAAATCTCTGTGCTTAAGGGACAAGGCTGAAGGTCTTTGTTGGATGCCCATCATCTTTGAGCCAAATTTGAAATAAGCTCATTATGTGCATAAAATTTTAAAATTTCTCAGTTTAAACAATTATGTAATATATTTTCTATTGTGAATAAAATATTGCTTCATGTGATTTGAAAGTCTTTTAGTTTGAATTTTATTCAAATTTAAAAGAACGTGACGGAATCCGGGTTGTAATAATAAAAAGAAAATAAGTAGATAGCAGAGAAATAGAATATAAGTGCTAGTGTTAGAAGGTCAAGTGTAGATGGTAGAGATATTTTACATCAACAATATTTCATGTTGTAGTTTTGTTCTTTTGTAAAATACTGAAATTTCAGTTACAAAATTTTTTTATATGGTAACAACCTTATGTCCAGCAAAATATATATATATAATTGCTCATCTGAATGTAAGATTTTGCCCACCCTTATTTTAGGCCCAAAATCAGCAAAAAAAAGAAAACTAACTATAAATATTAAACTTGAGAAGCCAGCAAAGGTCATTTTGATATTTTTTCTTCTACATCATTCCATTCAGTGTGCCACTTTTTACATTATAATAATTTGGCAACATGTAAACCATGTATCTTTTGTGTCTCATTCTGATTGCTGAATTATTTTAAATAAAACATCTGTGTTGCTCATTGTCACCAGTTCAGCAGACAGCACATTGCTGGATGAAAGCCTGAGTCTCCCCACACGAGTCGTGAGCGGCATGGCAATTCCTCCCGCTCACACTCTGTGTGTGTGTTTACTGTGTGTTGACAAGAACAGCTCCAGTTTACACTCTCTGACAGCTTGTGTGGATGAACTGAGAGTGAGAGGCTGGTCACTAGTTCACTTCAAATAGAAAAGACCATGCAAACCACTTTTTGTCTCCAGTTATGTAATTATTGTTTGAGATATATGACAATATAGCTTACATGAGAACGGTACATTTATATGTTGTAGTTCTTGCATGCTGCACCACTTACATGGTGGGTCTGGTCACATGTAATTTAAAGGGTTACTTCTTGAAACATTCACTCACCATTAACATTTGGGAGCATATCTTTTGTGCAGTTTGTTTGAGATTAAAGACCGCTTCTCACAAACTCATGATTTCTGCATCCACTGTGAGCTTAATGTGCATTTGGGATTGCAATGCGTGATAACAATTTCCAACAATTATGTGAACAGAACTTTACAGATAATACATATTTTTTCTATTTCCTTTCATGTCACGTGCCACTAACCAACATCACAGAAAAAAAAAGAAAACGGGTTCAGCTGACAAAAGATGTTTAATGTTTAAAGTTATGCTAACTCCTGCCATAAAGGAAGGGGTCTGACTGTAATTTAGTCCCTTCACATTCCAGTGTTGTGATTGGCTGAGGAAGTGTCCACAAAGTAATACCCACCATTATTTCTCCATAGTCTAAAATATACCATTAGGACATTTATATACACTCACTGGCCACTTTATTAGGTACACCTTGCTAGTACCCGGTTGGACCCCATTTTGCCTTCAGAACTGCCTTAATTCTTCATGGCATAGATTCAACAAGGTGTTGGAAACATTCCTCAGAGATTTTGGTCCATATTGGCATGATAGCATCACGCAGTTGCAGCAGATTTGTCGGCTGCACATCCATGATGCGAATCTCCCGTCCCACCACATCCCAAAGGTGCTCTATTGGATTGAGATCTGGAGACTGTGGAGTCCATTTGAGAAGTGAACTCATTGTCATGTTCAAGAAACCAGTCTGAAATCATTTGAGCTTTGTATGCATGGTGCATTATCCTGCTAGAAGTAGCCATCAGAAGATGGGTACACTGTAGTCATAAAGGGATGGACATGGTCAGCAACAATACTCTGATAGGCTGTGGCATTTAAACGATCCTCAATTGGTACTAAGGGACCCAAAGTGTGCCAAGAAAATATCCCCCACACCATTACACCACCAACTTGATCCGTTGAGACAAGGCAGGATGCATCCATGCTTTTATGTTCTTTACGCCAAATTCTGACCCTACCATCTGAATGTCGCAGCAGAAATCGAGACTCATCAGACCAGGCAACGTTTTTCAAATCTTCTATTGTCCAATTTTGGTGAGCCTGTGCGAATCGTAGCCTCCGTTTCTTGTTCTTAGCTGACAGGAGCGGCACCTGGTGTGGTCTTCTGCTGCTGTAGCCCATCTGCTTCAGTGTTCGGCGTGTTGTGCATTTAGAGATGGTATACCTGTATACTTGGTTGTAACGAGTGGTTTTTTGAGTTAATGTTGCCTTTCTATCATCTCTAACCAGTCTGTCCCTTTTACTCTGACCTCTGACATCAACAAGGCATTTTCGTCCACACAAGTGCCGATCACTGGATATTTTCTCTTTTTCGGACCATTCTCAGTAAACCCTAGAGATGGTTGTGCGTAAAAATCCCAGTAGATCAGCATTTTTTTTAAATACTCAGACCAGCCCGTCTGGTACCAACAACCATTCCACATTCAAAGTCACTTAAATCCCCTTTCTTCCCCATTCTGATGCTCGGTTTGAACTTCAGCAAGTCGTCTTCACCACATCTAGATGCCTAAATGCATTGAGTTGCTGCGTGTGATTGGCTGATTAACAATTTGTGTTACCAAGCAATTGAACAGGTGTACCTAATAAAGTGGCCGGTGAGTGTATATATATATGTATATATACATATATATATATATATTATAATATATATATATAGTGATCAGCGTAAATGAGTACACCCCCTTTGAAAAAGTAACATTTTAAACAATATCTCAATGAACACAAAAACATTTTCCAAAATGTTGACAAGACTAAGTTTTATATAACATCTGTTTAACTTATAACATGAAAGTAAGGTTAATAATATAACTTAGAGAACAACATTTTCAGTTTTACTCAAATTAGGGTGATGCAAAAAATGAGTACACCCCACTGAAAGTCTCTGGGCCAAAGCTAAATTTTAGACTACAAATGTCTAATTTAACAAGAATTCAACCAGAGGTGAGTCTAATTATTCATTACACAGGTGTTCAGCAGACAGTTGACTATAAAAGGGTGTTACTTAAAGAAAACCCCTTTCCCATTTCATGCTGTCAGCAATGGCACCACATGGAAGAGAAATGTCACAAGACTAATATAATTTCTTTACACAAGAAAGGTGAAGGCTACAAGAAGATCACAAAGCTTTACTTATCAGTCAGAATACTGTAGCAAAAGTGGTACAAAACATTTTAAAAAGATGGAACTGCAACCACCTCACAGAGACGTCCAGGTTGTCCACGGAAGTTAACACCTCGTCAGGAGCGTCTTCTGATGAGAAGGGTTGAAGAAAATCGACATGGAAGTTCACTGCAGTTATCTAAAGAAGTAGAAAGCCAAACTAGGGTGACTATTTCCCATGACACAATACGGCGTACACTGCAGAGGAATGGCATGCATGGGTGCCATCCACGAAAGAAGCCTCTCCTAAAGCCCAGGCACAAAAAAGCCCGTCTAGAGTTTGGCAGGGCCCATGCTGACAAAGATGAAGACTACTGGGACTCTATACTCTGGAGTGATGAGACCAAGAAAATGTTTTTGGAACTGATGGCTTCAAAACTGTATGGCGTCGTAAAGGTGAGGAATACAAAGAAAAATGCATGGTGCCTACATTGAAACATGGTGGTGGCAGTGTCCTTATGTGGGGCTGAATGAGTGCTGGGGCTGTGTCGGGGAGCTGCATTTCATTGATGGCATCATGAATTCACAAATGTACTGCTCTATACTGAAAGAGAAGATGCTACCATCACTCCGTGCCCTTGGTCGTCGTGCACTTTTCCAACATGACAATGATCCTAAACACACATCTAAGGCCACTGTTGGATTTCTGAAGAAGAACAGGGTGAAAGTGATTCAGTGGCCAAGTATGTCTCCTGATCTGAACCCAATCGAACACCTATGGGAATTCTGAAGAGACAAGTTGAGCATCACTCTCCATCCAGCATCCAATCTCTAAAAGAGTCATTCCTGAAGAATGGAAAAAGATAGATCTGGCAAAATGTCGCCAACTTGTTCATTCCGTGCCTAGAAGACTTGTGCTGTCATTAAAAATCATGGAGGCCATACAAAGTACTAGATTTAGTAGTTTTTGTTGTGGGGTGTACTCATTTTTGCATCACCCTAACTTGAGTAAAACTGAAAAATGTGTAATCTAAGTTATATTATTAACCTTACTTTCATGTTATAAGTTGAACAGATGTTATATAAAACTTAGTCTTGTCAACATTTTGGAAAATGTTTTTGTGTTCATTGAGATGTTGTTAAAAATTTTACTTTTCAAAGGGGGTGTACTCATTTACGCGCTGAGCACTGTATATATATATATATATATATGTATATATATATATATATATATATTTGTTTTACCTATCAGTTAAACCACTTCTAAAATAACCTAGACATTGTGCAGAAAATATTTTTATAAATTATAAATGTTGTAATATTTTTACAACATCAACCATTTACTGAATGAATATAAAGTGAATACTGCAGGTTTTGAGGAATACAATTATGCCTATTACATATGAGAGAGAAAAGTAAAAATACAGTTTAAAATACATATAGTTTTGAAAAACGTTTTAAGAAAATGTACAAATATCATTAATGACTTCTTAATATAACAAATTATTTATTTGTAATTATCATTATATTTTGGGGGAGTCGCACCACTTAGCATTTTTACTATCTTGCCTTGTGTTACATGCTATGCGTATAGGTGTGTGTGTTTGTTTTTCTTCCCTCCCTCTTTTGTCATTGCTCTGCTGCTTGCTCTCAGGTTCCTTATTCAGGTAAGAATAGGACACTTAGAGCATCGATATGCTGAAGATCTCGGTTTCTTCTCTATATTTTTCTTTTGTTAGTTAGATTAGAGGACTTGGGGAGCTTTATGGGAATTATTTGGTTTTATTTTGTTATTTGATTTGGGTGCCACTCAAGGTATTTTATGTTGGTGGTAATTTTGCGTTAACTCTATTCCTACTAAATTATTTCTTTATTATTATTCTCATTCCAGCTATTGTAAATAGTGCACATTTTCTTGTGGCTTCAGCTTTATGTAAATTATTCAAAATTGAGCTTTATCCATGTGTCTTATGGTCATTTTTCTGCCTGGTTCAAACCATCCAGCAATAATCTATTTTTCTAAGCATTACGATCCAAGTCCTAGACTAAAGTTCATAACACTTGTCATAAAGACATTTTAAGAGACATTTTTTAATGTTTATTTTTATTATGTTCTTCATTTCTCTAACACCATTGATTTTATGCCTCAAATATCAAAATAATTTAAACATAGAAATTAAAACAGGAGTAATCATAGCTTTCAGAGGTTTAAATCACTGTATTAAAGGAATTTTAATATGCTTCTATATTAACTAATAGATTCAATTAAATTCAAGATTATTTGTATAGCGCTTTTTACGATACAATCGTTGCAAAGCAGCTTTACAGGAAATTAAGTTTCTACAATATATTTAAAGCAGCTTTACAGGAAATTAAGTTTTACAATATATTTATATATTTGGAAACTAAATTCTGTATACTGTCTGATGGTAAAATTTGCTTCCTCTGTTAATTCTGTTCCTCTGAGGAGTTGTCTGCATCAGGGTTGGCTTCCTCAGGTCCTCTGAGGAGGTGTTTGGTGGCATATCTTTCATCTTAGATCAGAAGAGTGTTTGGTCAGGTGTTTGGTCATCTTAGATCATTTAAGGGTTGGATCCAGACTGAAGCTTGTATAATTCCTAGTTACCATGGGATGTTAATCCCTTGGCAGAAACAGAGAAACAAATAGAGACATAACTAGAGTAGCTGTTGTTCCATCCGAGCAAAAATTATTTGTTCAACCCAAGCTAAAGCATAATAATGTGCGTTTGATCAGATATAACTGCAATACAAGATTATGAGATGCATTATATGAATGCTTGTCTAAAGAGATGTGTCTTTAATCTAGATTTAAACAGAAAGAGTGTGTCTGAACCCCGAACGTTGTCAGGAAGGCTATTCCAGAATTTGGGAGCCAAATATTAAAAGTTCTACCTCCTTTAGTGGACTTTGCTTTTCTAGGCCCTACCAAGAGTCCAGAGTTTTGCAACCTTAGGGAGCGGGTTGGATTGTAGTGTGATAGAAGATTAGTTAGGTACACATGATAACAACAAATAAGCTTAGGGCTTCATTTGTCACATACACAAATATACAGAGTATAATGAGGAGAAATGTGTTCTCTGCATTTAACCCATCCAAGTGGAGCAGTGGGCAGACCGATTGCGGCGCGCGGGGAGCAGTAGTTGAGTTCGTGCCTTGCTAGTCACACCTCAGTCGTGGATTGCCAGAGCCAGTCAAACCCACAACCTCGGGTTTCAAGTCCAATGCTCTATCCATTAGGCCAGACTGCCCAGTCATAAAGAAAACCATTTAGGGCCTTATAGGAAAGTAATAATATTTTGTAACTGATACGAAACTTAATTGGTAGCCAGTGCAGAGACTGTAAAATTGGAGTAATATATGATCATATTTTCTTGACCTGGTAAGGACTCTAGCCGCAGCATTTTGTACTATCTGTAGCTTGTTTATTGAAGATGCAGGACAACCACCTAGCAGTGCATTACAATATTCCAGTCTAAAGGTCATGAATGCATGAACTAGCTTTTCTGCATCAGAAACACTTAACATGTTCTGTAGCTTGGAAATGTTTCTAAGATTGAAGAATGCTGTTTTTGTAACATGGGAAATATGATTTTCAAAAGATAAGTTGCTGTCTAATACAGCACCCAGATTTTTGACTGTAGAGGAAGGAACAGGACATCCGTCTAGTTGCAAATTGTGATCCAAGAGATTCTGTGTACTGTTTTTTGGTCCAATAAGTAATATCTCTGTCTTATCTGAGTTTAAAAGGAGAAACTTATTGTTCATCCAACATTTTTAACACATGTTAGCTTAGATACTTTAGAAGTTTAATCTGGTCTTGTTGAGATATATAGTTGAGTATCATCAGCATAACAATGGAAATTAATCCTGTATTTTCTAATAATATTACCAAGGGGCAACATGTATATTGAAAATAGCAGAGGACCTAGGACAGATCCTTGTGGTACTTCATATATTACTGGTGATAATTGAGATGACTCCCCGTTTAAATAAACAAAGTGGTAGTGATCGGACAGGGAGGATCTAAACCATCTTAAAGCCTGCCCTTGATTACCTGTATAGTTTTGTAATCAATCTATGAGTATGTCATGATCTATACACAGCACTAAGTGGTATGTGGTATCGAACGCAGCACTAAGATCAAGTAAAACTAGCAATGAGATGCAGCCTTGGTCTGTTGCAAGAAGCAAGTCAAATGCAGTTTCTGTGCTATGGCGGGGCCTAAAACCTGACTGAAATTCTTCATAGATATCATTTTTTTGCAAGAAGGATCACAATTGAGCAGACACAACTTTTTCGAAAATTTTTTAAATAAACAGAAGATTTGAAATGGGTCTGTATTTTGCCAGTTCACAAGGATCTAGTTTTGGTTTCTTAATAAGAGGCTTAATAACCGCCAGCCTGAATGGTTTTGGGAGGTGACCTAAAGATAACGATGAGTTAAGAATATTGAGAAGCGGTTCTTCTGCTACAGGTAACAGTTCTTTCAATAATTGAGTGGGCACAGGATCTAATAAACATGTTGTTGGTTTAGATGCAGTGATAAGTTTATTTAGCTCATCCTGTCCTACAGTTGTAAAGTACTGCAGTATTTCCTTGGGTGCAATGAATGAAGCTGAAGTACTAGACACTGTAGAATCTACATTTGATATTGTATTTCTGATGTTATCTATTTAATCTTTAAATAGTTATATTCTGATGTTATCTATTTTTAATTCATTACTATTAAACTGTGAGGGAATATGTAGATCTGGTGACATCTGTTTATTTGTTAATCTAGCCACTGTGCTATATAAAAACATTGGATTGTTTTGGTTATTATCTATGAGTTTGCAGATATGCTCGGTCCTGGCAGCTTTTAAAGCCTGTCTATAGCTGGACATACTGTTTTTCCATGCAATTCTAAAGATTTCCGAGTTCATTTTTCTCCATTTGTGCTCAAGATTACGAGTTTCTTTCTTAAGAGAATGGGTATAACTGTTGTACCATGGCGCAGCATGTTTTTCTCTAACCTTTTTTAATTTGAATGGACAACAGTTTCTAACATATTAGAGAAGATGGTGCCCAGGTTGCTAGTCATTTTTTCTAGTTCATTTGTATTTATGGGTACACAGAGCAGTTGAGATAAATCAGGCAGGTTATTTGTGAATCTGTCTTTAGTGGCTGGAACAATAGTTCTGCCTGGACGATAACGCAGAGCCATATAGTTGATATCAGTAATATGCAGCATGCACGATACAAGGAAATGGTCAGTAACATCGTAACTTTGAGGTACGATATCTATATCAGTAAGATCAATTTCATGCGATATAATTAAATCTAGCGTATGATTAAAACGATGAGTGGGCCCGTTGACAATTTGCTTGACTCCAAAAGAGTTTATTAGGTCAGTAAACGCAAGTCCTAACGCATCATTTGTATTATCTACATGAATGTTAAAATATCCTACAATTAGTGCTTTATCAATTATTAACCATTAGATCTGAGAGAAAATCTGCAAATTCTTTTAGAAAATATGTACATGGCCCTGACGATATACATAATGTCTATACACAGTAGCCAGAACAAGAGATAGGACAGATTTTTTTTGCATATCTGACAGTGTATCATTAAGCAAAAGTATTTTGAATGAGTTAAACCTGTATCCTGTTTTCTGAGTAACATTGAGAATATCACTATATATTGTTGCGACACCGCCGCCACGACCAGTCTGACGAGGCTCATGCTTATAACCGTAGCTTGGTGGAGTAGATTCATTTAGACCAAAATAATCATTTGGTTTAAGCCAGGTTTCAGTCAGACAGAGTATATCAATACTATTATCTGTGATCATTTCATTTACAATAACTGCTTTCGGTGTGAGTGACCTTATGTTTAGGAGCCCAAGCTTTAAAAATTGTTTTTGTTCATTTATTTAGCATTTTTTCTGGTTTAATCACAATCAGATATTTTCTATATCCTGCATTAAATTTATATTTTGACCTCACTATTCGGGGAACAGACACAGTCTCTATAGATTGGACACTGCAAGTACTCCTATCATTTAAGTGGGTAGAACAAAAGTCATCATAGCAGATATTGGAGAATTTGCTTACTAGTCAGATGGAGCGTAGCGTCCTGGAGATGTTGTCTGACAGGAGTTCCTGCCCCGACTCTGCTGGGCTGCAGGCCATCAGCACGAAAAAGCCTAGGACGCTCCCAGAAAAGATTCCAATTATTAACAAAGAGCAGTTTCTCATCTTTACACCATGACAACAACCATTCGTTTAAAGCAAACAGTCTACTGAACCTTTTGTGTCCTCGTCGATACGAGAGAAGCGGTCCTGACACGATGATTGTCGTCGCTGGCGATGTGCTGCGTACCATCTCGATCAGGCTCCTGAAGTCCCTCTTCAGTTTCTCCATCTGCCGCAGCTTGGTGTTGTTCACCCCTGCGTGCAGCACGACCGATCCAACGCTCTCGTCCCCTTTCATGATCACGGTATCAATGCAGAAACATTGAGATCACGAGCAACAGGGAAACAGTGAGTGTGCACTTTACCTTCAGCTAACGTAGCACGGACATGGTGGATCATAGTGTCACGTTCCGTCTCGCAGAGAGTAACGAAGTGGTTGCGGATGGAGATCTCGAAGACCAGAGGCAGCGGAGGAGGTGGGGTTGTAGCCAGGGTCCTGGATCGCTTCTTCCGCTGCTGCACCCAGGGTCCGTGGTATCCCGGCGCCGGTGTGATGGACATCTGGGAAGATCGCGTCCCAGTTGCATGGGGCCTGTGCAGAGAAACACACGTAGTAGAGGTGGTATGAGTGTTAGCAGCGTGCTGCATATTTACCCCGGACTTTTGGGCGTCAGCCCGGGATGTTTCCAGCGGGATGCTCTCCACTCCCTCAGCTGGGCCTGCTTCCCAAGCAGCTCATGGATCTGCCTCTCCACGGCCTCCAGCTCCAGCTGCACCGAATGCAGCTCGAACATGTCCTCAAATAGCATACTTTGTAGAAATCTGTAGGTTCGTCTCCAAGGACAAAAGGAAGCCCTCTGAGAGCTAGAAACCTATTATCAGTTGGCTCTTTAGTCTTGATTTGTTGTGAAAGTTGTCAACAGCTGTCCAACATTCCCTCTATAAGACTGAAATATCTCAATTAGATGACGACTATGTCAGTCAATGCTTTCATGCTTGAGATTCTTGCCCACAATCCTGTAGAACTCCATGAACACCTAAAGCAGAGAAAAAAAGTGTTACATTTCAAGACTAACTGTAACTTTTAGCATATGCACATTACTTTAAGCTCAACAACTCAGTTGCAGTTATTATAAATAATAATAGTTACGAATAGAGACAAACTAGCGTTAACAAAAAGCTACTTAATGCACACATGCTGAATAATAGATGTGATTCTTATTCATATTTCTTATTCATTGTTCATATTCTTACTCATCCCATCCTTCGGATGAGACATTAAACCGAGGTCCTGACTCTCTGGTCATTAAAAATCCCAGGATGTCCTTCGAAAAAGAGTAGGGGTGTTACCCCGGCATCCTGGCCAAATTCGTCCACTGGCCTCTGACCATTATGGCCTCCTAATCATCCCCATACACTGATTGACTTCATCACTGTCTCCTCTCCACCAGTAAGCTGGCGTTCTGGCGCACTATGGCTGGTAGTGTGCCAGGTGGATGCTGCACACTGGTGGTGGATGAGGAGATATCCCCCGTACTATGTAAAGCACTTTGAGAAACTGAATGTCCAACTGAATGAGGCACCACGTTGAGTTCTTGAAGTGTAGACAGACTAGTTGATTATAATGGGAGTGATTAATTATAATTAGTAGCAGTATTTAAAAAAAAATTGAAGACATTATTCTGCCCCATCTGCTGTTACTAGATCAGAATCAGCAGGTTTGACAGCCAAGAACTTCCTTTCTTCTGTGAAAATACCAGAATGATATGTATGATCCCAATTTAAACCCCTAAGAGATTGTTTGGTAGAAATGTTTTATCAGTCTTATCTGATGCAAACAGCATTTGAGAGTGTTATTCTAGACTAACCCAGCACATTGAAGTAAAACTTAACCACTGTAGTGGTTGAAAAGGGAATTTGAAATGCCAGCTTCCTTGCTGCCCACTACAAATGTATAATTTATGACATCAGTGGTTCTCAGCTGTTTCGTTTCAGGACTCTGCACACTGGACATCAAATGGCAACCTGTCCATGTTGGCATCTGCCTAATTTGGCTGCTTCTAACAGGTGACAGATGAACGTTCACCAAAATACAGTAGAGTTTGATTTCGGATGGAGAGAATTTTAATGCAACCAGCCTTTTTCCCTACCCTATTTGTTATTCACCGACGGGCCCTTTGCAGTGAATGGGTGTGTCAGAACGGGAGTCCAAACTGCTGATAAAAACATCACAAAAATCCACAAGTAATCGACATAACACTAGTCAGTCAACCAACAGTGTTTTTGTAGTAAACGAATCAATCTTTAAGATATTTTTATCTTGAAACCGCTTTTTCAGATTAAAAATGTAGTCCTCTATCCATAATGTTGCTTTTTCCAGTGAAAAAGTCATATAATCAGGAGAAATAAGCAACGTTTACAACAGTCCAAAACAGTTTTAAACAAATATTTTGGTTGATTTTGATGTGAGAGGACAACAAGGGTTGGATTTTTTCACTGGAGGAGGAGATATTATGCATTATGGACTGGTATTTTCATCAGATGTGGTTAAATTTGGTAGATTTGATTAAAATGCCTTTATGATGGATTTGTTTCTTACAAATATGCAGCATTTTGCTTCACAAGATTAATTCATGGACTGGAGTCATGTGGATTACTTAGAGCTGTTTTGGCTTTCATTCGGACAGCACCCTTTCAAAGAATCCATTGAGTAGTGTGTGATGTAATGCTACATTTCTCTAAATCTGTTCTGATGAAGAGACAAACTCTTCTACATCTTGGATTGTCTGATGGCAAGTCATGTTTCTGCTAATTTTGGTGAACTACTCTTTTAAGTATATTAATTTCAAATATATAAGTATGCTGAAATGTACTTATTTTCCACAAAGGTGGTTAGTTGCATTATAATTTGTATTTAGCGCTGTTTTATTTCCCTGCTGTCTGCAACCAAATATAAGTTCACAACCCACCAGCTAATCAGAACTGCTGATTCAGATCATGAAACATCTGTTATGGTTACATGTAGCTAATACTGAAGAAAATTATTTGTTAGGATGCACACAAATGGTTAAACTGTCATCGTATGAGATGAGCTTCATTGCCTTCTCATTTCCCTCATCATTTGTCATAGTTAAACCTATTGCAACACTTTCTGCTCTACTGGCGGTACGCAGAATGCAAAGACCATTAACAAATCTAATCTATTTGAGAATCTAACAAATAACCTGCAGTGAACAAGGTCTGAGTCATTGCACTCAAATTCAATTGCACACTGAATGATGTGATTTCTCTCTCTGCTGTTGATGCAGCAGACAAGTTTGGACTTGTTTTGTTCTCTAGCTGCTAGGAGGTCTCTAACACTAATGGACTAAACTCCTAAGACTGGGATAAGAAGTGCAGAGTCCATTCATGGGTCTGATTTGGGCCACAGTTATTGGTTATTTTAACAGCAATTTGGTGTTGTGAAGCGAGATTATCAAATTAACCAACCAACAATTCACAAATGTTTCCCGAAACAGTTACATGGTTGCACCTCTGTCGTATGAACCACATTGGTTCAACAGTATAGGACTGCCGTTAATGAGGTATCATACACAGGTGATGGAGTAATAACTTCTGCCAATTAATCGTTTTAAGATCTTTGAGATGCTGCTAATGAACATGGCACCTGATCACTACTTCAATGTTTTTTTTTGCTCCCTGTCATTTTGCTTTATTTAATGTTCGATTAATCAAATGTTCCCGCGTACGTTGTGAAATACACCTGTTAGGCGCTTTCTTCGGTTACTTCTTTATGTAACCATAGCTTTCAGCCATAAGCAGATGTCATCAGGTGGTTTCCAACCTTCCTTGAGTGTTTCGACCCTTACCACAACACTCTCCAGTTGGTGGATGAACAGTGGGGACCAAGTCACTGCCCATCTGCTCATGGCTTCCAGATTTCTTCCTCTCTCTTGCTCCGTATCCAGCATGAAGCTCGCTCAGCCTCCTCTCCCATCCTACAAACAGCATGTTTCTTGTTCTTCTTGTCCATGCCTAAAGCTGACATCAGCTGCCGTACTGATTTGGCAGGAAAGCCTCTACAACCTATCTCCACCAGAAACAGCCATGCCTGCCATCCTTTGTCTTTACACTCCTGAATTAAAGGCTGATACTTCAAGGCCTTCCTCTCATAAGCCTCCTCACAGATCTCCTCCCATGGCACAGTCAGCTCAATTAAGATGATTTTATGGTCTTTGGTTGACCATAAGACGATGTCTGTGTGAAGAGCTGTGTGAACCACTTCTGGGAACTGCAGCTTCCTGCACTTAGCGCGACTCATTTTGCCACCTTGAACTCCTCCAACAGATGACAGAGGGAGTTGCAGCTGTCCTGATCGAATGTAGAGGCCCATTGAAGAGAAGCTTTGGGCAATCCCCAACCACCTCCGCAGGTGCTTGTTAACTTTCCTCTCAATACCTTCCACAACTGTTAGAGGGAACTCATAAACTGTAAGAAGCCAAATAAGCCTGGGCAGAAGCCCATGCTGGTACAGCCAGGATTTATGCACTTGTGGACTCTTCAAAAACGGCACCGATTGTTGACCCACTAAAATAAATAGATTGAAACATATGTATTCAAATGGAATGAATAACTAACAAGAAACAAAACTTCTAAGATATGCTGTTTGGACCCCAATGTTCTTAAAATATATTTTGTGTTCCACAGCAGAAAGGAAAATTATACAGCTGTGGGACGACATGAGGGTGAATAAACGATGACAGAATTTCCATTTTTGGGTGATCTATCACTTTAATTCCAACTTAAAATATAACAAAACTAAAAATCAAATACATATTATGATAATATTGTGATCTACTGAGAGTCAAACCATGGACAACTCACAAGAAACATTCCATGATTCAATGAACTGTACAGTGCACTTCAACTACAACAGCGAACCATCAGAACCTTAGAAAATTATCAGCTTGATTCACTAATAAAGTTAACTTGAAAAGAAAAGATGCATAATGATTTTCATTTGTGCAAATATTCCAATCAAGACTAGGCAGTGCATGCCCGAATTAATTTTCATTTGAATGATAGCGAGGGCGTATAACCTCTTCTGACTCATGACATTTCGTTTGAAAGTTTCAATCCTTTTCAAAGTTTCCCTCATACAGAGTACTTCGACGAAATTACATGCTTAACAATAATACAGTATGAATCTGAATTTGCTCATGTTCAGTCAGCGTCAAGCATACATTTTGAAGGCAGGAAGAGAATTATCTCACAAATAAAAAAAAATACAAAATGAAATGAAATGAACATAAATACACAGACAGACACAATCACTCTAGCAGTCTCATGTTTGAAAGGTTACTGGCTTGCATTTCCTAATTCATTCTTTTATCGTCATCTGCTGTCATTACGGACATGAATGAGGATGAATGTTTGGATTAAAGTACCAAAATGCAGCGTAACTAATGGCAAGACCGGGCAGAAAAAAATAGTGGGAAAAGAATGTGCATATTGTAGTTTATTCATGTAAGGTTTACAGGAAATACAGGTACATCTAAAAAAAAAGAATATTGTGAAAAAGTTCATTTTTTCTTGTAATTTATTTCAAAAGGTGAAACTTTCATATATTTTAGATTCATTACATGTAAAAAAATACATGTAGGTTAATAAGAGTAAAGCATTTCAAAAGTGTTTTTGCTTTAATTTTGATGATTAGAGCTTACAGCTCATGAAAGTCAAAAATCAGTATCTCAAAGTATTAGAATATTTACCTTTGAGTTTCGATTAATGACCATCCATACAGTATACATTTTGTGTATCGCTTGTTCTTTGAAACCACAACAATGGGGAAGACTGCTGACTTGGCAATGGTCGAGAAGACGATCATTGACACCCTCCACAAAGAGGGTAAGTCACAGAGGGTCATTACTGAATGGTGTGGCTGTTTACAGTGCTGTATCAAAGCATATTAAATGCTAAGTTGACTGGAAGGAAGAATTTGGGTAGTAAAAGGTGCACAAACAACAGGGATGATCGCAAGCTTGAGAATACTGTCAAGCAAAGCTGATTCAAACACTTGGGAGAGCTTCACAATGAGTGAACTGAAGCTGGAGTCAGTGCATCAAGAGTCACCACGCTCAGACATCTTCAGGAAAAGGGCTACCAAGCCACTTCTGAAACAGAAACATCGTCAGAAGAATCTTATCTGGACTAAGGAGAAAAAGAACTGGACTGTTGCTCAGTGGTCCAAAGTCCTCTTTTCAGATGAAAGTAAATATGGCATTTAATTTGGAAATCAAGGTCCCAGAGTCTGGAGGAAGTGTGGAGAGGTACAGAATCCATGTTGCTTGAAGTCCAGGGTGAAGTTTCCACAGTCAGTGAGGATTTGGGCTGCCATGTCAAAAAGAAATTTTATTTTATCCAATATACTGTTTGCAGTTATGAAAAATGTGCAGTACTTTAAAAACACTTGTGAGAACAAACAAAACTGTTATTAAGAACTGTGTGTTACAGGAAGTGCTGATGTCTGGGTTTCAGTTATGAATATAACTTTTTGAAAGATTGTCTATCCTTCTGAGGCAAAGACAATAAATGATTCACTTCATCTACTGAAAGTCATTTAAATACATTTATTATGTCGATGATATTAATTATGTATGTTTAATAACTCATACAATACAAATTATTGACAGGAATTCATTGTCGGGATGATATTTTAAGCATTTAGTATACAAACTGGCTAAATAAAGCATTATTTCTTTCTAAACAGTTATTGAATTACATTTTGAAAGAACGCAAATGTCAATGCATGAATTGGCTTTGGCTTTTTATGTTTTTTTCTGCTATTTCTTTTGAGCAGTGTGACTCAACATACATTTTGTATACTTGATCGTTAAGAAGAACCTAATTATTTTAATGATTTTTTGAGTTAGACCTTGTGGGAAAAGGTGACTTGCCTATTTTAAGATCTAATGTGAAAACAGTTCCACAATCTGCATGCAAATGATACACAGAGCCTTACAACACAGAGGATGTCTGGGATAGGAAGACAGATAACCTTACTTCAAATAACCAACTTCATTAATGTTTCTGAAGTAACCACAAATACAAATTAGAAGACAAGAATAAAATCAGTGGATATCTTCAATTTAAAATGCTCAACTTGAAAAAACAATACAATATGGGGTTGTAAGGCTTATAATAGTGGCCTTTTTACAAAGAAGGTTCAAAACTGCCTAAAACATTTTGTTTGAAAAAGGAATTAACAAAATACAGTTCAGTTTTGTGTCCTTTTTTTTGTCTGACTGTGACTTGTCTGTGATTCTGCAATTATTTAGTAAAAAGATTAAATAAACATTACAATGAAATGGAAAATAAAAATAGAAATATAAAAATAAAACATGTACATTGGTAAAAAAAAAATGTTTAAATATGTTTACATAAATTACTGTAACTTGTTTTGGTCTTCCCTTCATACTATAAAAACGATAAAAAAATTATATATTTTTTTTTGTCGACGCAACAAAAAATAAAATAATAAGTCATTATAATCAGTAATTATGTCCCCACTGGATGCAACAAATGCCTCGTTTATAATGGGTTTTATTGTTTTTGTGTCATCTTGCTGGGACACGGCATCACAATACGGTGAGGGGCGTAACATTTCCGTCTCACACTTGAGATATTCAGCCAATCACAACAAACTGGATACCTGGCCAATCAAAGCACGCCTCGCAAAAAATTGGCGCATTTTAGAAAGGCATGGTATATGGCAAATAATGTGTTTTGTGTTTTAATGTGTTTTTAATGTGTTTTTTTTTACCTTAAACCGCATAAACACATTGCATTACACCAAATACACAAAATAATATGACCCCTTTAATTTACGCATTGTTAGTAAATCACCTGCATCAATTTCCACACCCATCGGCGCTGTTTTGTAACTGCGCTCTTGCGCTGATTTGCCCTGTTTAGTAGAACTGGCCCTAGATCTTTTAAATGTTAATAATGGAACAATTTCACTTCACTAAATACTTACCAGCTAAGAAATAAAGAATTATTAAACTAAGATCCATCTGTTTTCAAATCCACGTCATTTTAACATCACAACATCGATGTCCATCAAAAAATAACGTGCACAATACACAGTAATATTTATGAGAAGCAGAGATCCAGGGAGTAAATGCACTTCCTGGGAATTCCACACTACCTGATGTTTTGACTACATCAGCGCTTTCCGAGAAGAAGGAGAAAATTGTGGCCTGAGCGGCTTCAACATGCTATCTGTCAGAGACGATAACATACGTAATACATACGTAATACATAATGCACATGAGTTGAAACTTGTTGCAATTGACTTTACTGATTTATACTTCTATCAATTTCTCAGTTTCATATGGTGGCCGAGAGAGCTCAACGCGCTGCAAATAGAAAAAAAACCCTGCAAATTAAGGAAACAACTTCCTCAATTTTACAACGCACACGCTGCAAATGCTCACAACACAACCAAAAAAGAAACGCGCTGCAAATAGAAAAAAACACCTGCAAATTAAGAAAATACTTTCGTCAATTTGACTACACACACGCTGCAAATGCTCACAACACAACCAAAAAAGAAACGCGCTGCAAATAACATGTATTTGGTTGTGTTGTGAGCATTTGCAGTGTGTTTCTTTATTTGTTTGTGTTGTGAGCATTTGCACCATCTGCTGTCAAAATGATGAAAATGTTTTCTTGATTTGCTGGTGCTTTTTCTATTTGCATGTGTTTTCTGATTTTGCAGCGCGTTGGGCTCTCTCGGCCACCGTAGTTTCAAAAGGTTAAGGCATCAGAGTTTGGTTCAGTTTTGTTTATTTCCCAATAAAAGCTGATACATTTTCACACAATTTGTTAGATTCAATAACCTCTTTGATTTTGAGATGACACATTAAAGTTAATCTCACACATCTAATCATTTTCCTTGTATAAACATGCAATGTGTGCCTCTAATGCTTTAAAAACAAAGCGGTACTCATGGAAATTGCCTGGCGAAAACAATCTAATACTGCTGTGCAAATGGTGCAGCAACAAAAGCTAAAGAGTAAACACAAAACTTAATTTAGCCTTTTTAAAAGATATACAGCCAGGGTGAAGTCTCTAGGCGTTAACACAAACATGAGCTCCTTGCATTAAATCAATATGCTGTGGAATATGTGGTTCTAGCTGAACCATTTTGTCCAATTGACCAAACCAAGAGGAGAAATGCCATCATGATCAGTGAGAAGCGCTGATAAATGCTTCCCCGGAGAGGTATTTTAATGCCCCATCAATGCTACATCTTAATTATTAATCAGGTATGTGTGTTTAGTTTGCATTATCACGCAGGCTGCGGTATGAACGATGGAAGGTTAGCCTCTGATCAATCACTGAAATGTTAGAGGACCGCTCAAGCGGAAGGGATCAATCCATTGTTAAGTGTGGGCTTTTTTCAGCTCACAGCAGATTGAAGATTTAAAAAATGCAAAAGCAGAGCGAAATTCCTCTGAGCCCCAACAATGATTCATTCAGCAAGTCTGTCGGTGTCAGAATTTAAGGATGGTGGTTTTCTGCCTAAGGCAAGCTCGTGTTTCTCACCCTTTCCATGATATAGCTCCATAGGGGTGATAGCATCACCAAGCTTCACAATCTTCATTTAAGCTTGTTGTCTTCTGCTTGTTTTCAGCTGTTCCCCTTGTAACTGCTGCATTTAAGGGATCTTTTGCTTCCAATTGTACTGCAATGGCAGTATCTTTTCACTGTTGCATTATTCCAAAAACAACACACTCTTAAAAATAAAGATTCTAAAAGGGGGTTTTCACAGTCACACCATAGAATAACCATTCTCGGTGCCCGAAGGAGCTTTCAGTGAACAGTTCTTTAAATAATCTTTTTCTCTCCTTAGTGTGAAGAACATTTCAATGGAAAGTTTCCATGGAACCATAGATACCAATAAATAGTCTTTATTTTTAGAGTGTGTGGAAAATCTTTTGCTGTTTTCCTCACAACAACCATTCATTTTGATCATCTTAGTATTGCTCAAAATTAGCTATTATAAATTTGTATGTGTAAAATGATACTAGTATTTTTTTGTGCTCTTTTTCCAGCTGAAAATTCACTCACTCTCAGACCATCCAAGGTGAGTTTGTTTCTTTGGTATTACATCCATTGCTAAAATCACCAATGGATAGGGGCTGTCAGAATGAGAATCCAAACAGATGATAAAAACATCACAATAATCCACAAGTAATCCACATGACTCCAGTCCATCAATCAATATGGTGTGAAATAAAAACATGCAGTTTGTAATGAATTCATCAAGATCTTTTTAACTTCAAACCATTGCTTCAGGCTAAAATACGAGTTCTCAATCCATAATGTTGCTTTCTCCAGTGAAAATGCATCTCGTTTGAATCAGGAGAGAAATACGCACAGATCATGCCCTGTTTACAAGAGAAAACAGTTCAAAACAGTTCTAAAATATTATTTTGGTAGCTTTTGATGTGAGAGGACAAGAGTGGATTAACTTTTTGACTGAAGGAAGTGTCTTAATGATAGATTTGATACAATATTTTAATTGATGGACTGGAGTGGTGTGGATTACTTGTGGGGTTTTTTGTGATGTTTTTATCAACTGTTTGGACTCTCATTCTGATGGCACCCATTCACTTTAGAGGATCCATTGGTGAGCAAGTGATGTAAAGCTAAATTTCTATGAATCTGTTCTGATGAAGATACAAACTTATCGATATCTTGGATGGCTTGAAGATGAGTAAACATACAGCAAATTTTCATTTTTGGCTGCAGTATTCCATTAAAGTTGATAGTTCATTTAAAATGTCATTATTTCTCACCGTCACATCATTTTGAATCTTTTTTGGAAGACAATGGGACAATCTTTACACTGTTCATACTGTTTTCACAATCAGTTTTGACCACCACTTTCATTTTGACCATCAAGAAACCTCTCTAGCTTGTATTTGGCACACACTTGCTCTTCCTCTTGTAACTTCTGTTGTTAAGGCACATTAAATTTCAGGATTTCACTTTTATTGGCTGCAAAGGGCTCAGTAAATGTTCGGTTCAAGCTCTGCAACTACAAGGTCAAATATAAGTGTAGAAATGGCTATTTGGCAACAGCACTTTCTCAATCAGCAGCTTCTGTCTCTCCTCTCACAGGGGGATGTTTAGGCCAATCACAGCTTTTGAAAAGCC
This sequence comes from Ptychobarbus kaznakovi, assembly GCA_027422405.1. NCBI lineage: Eukaryota > Metazoa > Chordata > Actinopteri > Cypriniformes > Cyprinidae > Ptychobarbus > Ptychobarbus kaznakovi. The sequence continues at coordinate 4,363,757 of CM049808.1, forward strand.
ATTCAAAGTTAAATGATGCATACGAGTCTTATCAAATTTCTGTGAAAGCAAGCAGCCGATCAGGTTTAATCTCTTTTGGGAAGGTTTGAAAATCCTTTTAAGTCTTCTTTCTCCTCTTTTTTTTCTTTTCTCCTTGACAGAGTGAAGGTGAGAGTATCTGACATGCAGTTTAGCGATGCTCTGGGACCAGTGGACCATTCCAGGATCTCAAGGTGTTTTTGTTTTTAATTTCCTGCCTGAAATCAATGACATGTTAGAAGCAATACCATTTAGCTAAAAAGAGAAATATTAGATCTGTTAGTTTTCAGTCATTTCTATGATTCTCAATTTTGTCACATTGTTTAGCAAATACCTGACTTTAATTTGAATGCTTTTGTAGGGGTGTCTGCATGGCCATTTATAGTCAGTATAAAGGCCATTGCACACAGAGTCTGAAATGTTCGCATGCGTTTTTCCATTTTTTGTTATTCCCCATCCTTTCCTATCAAAATGCATTCCACGGACACGAAAACGTAGAAAATCGAACCTGATCCGAATTTGTTTTGACGGACGTTTTGGAGGCAGTGTGCAAATGTGATTGATACAACGTGAGGTCATATTTATTTTTTACGTGCAAAAATTTCCGTCAAAAATTTCCGACTCAGTGTTTGACCTTGACAATGGATGTGAAAGCACACAAAAACACAAGTGGATGTGAACTGTTATTATATTTTATATTATTATTAGACTTATTTAATTTACCAAAATTTTATATATATATTTAAACTATAAGTTAAAACAAATATACATTTAAGAAATGGAGTTGAGCATCAACAACATTTCAAACTAAACATTTAAAGTCAAAGTATAAAGTATAAAAGTTTGCATATGTTGAAGTAATACATCAATTTATTAAAACTGTAGAATCTGTGAGTAGACTGTTATCACGCGACGGCTATATGCTTTTTACCCATCTAATATTATTAGTAGACTCAAGCGCCCGACACTGACAAGGACGCGAATTAATTTACCAAAATTATATAAATATATATATATACAATATCACACAAGTAGACGTAGTAGACGAGTAGACTGTATATCGGCAGTTTGCCGATAATCCCAGTTTGCCGATATACAGCCATATCTCACGTCTAGGAGTGTGATATTGCATTTATACAACAGTTTGATGGCAAAATAACAACGGAGTGTCTTTAAAAGTCCTCTTTTGTGCAGAAATACTTCCTTCCACCACAGATTCAAATCTAAAATTGACAGTTTAACAGCTAAGCTCAAGCCTGTGTTATGAATTCCGAAACGTCACTTTAGAACTAGTAACGAAGGAACATTGAGTTGCTTCATTAAAAGCTTTTTGTATTACTGTAGTAAAAGCTCACTGTATTATATAATATGCAATATATATATATATATATATATATGTATGTTTTATATATATATATATATTAGTGGCCAATCGATTTAAAAAAAATTACTAAATCGCTAAATATTTCTACAATTAATAGCGATTAATCGCGCCTAACATTAAAGTTTTTAACTATACTTTTATATTGCAATAATTTCACATTCAATCTTCAAATGTGCAATGTATAATATATATACGTATATATATATATTTTAAAATATATATATATTTTATATATATGTATTTAATGGCATCATTTTATGATTGAAGGCCACAATCACTGATATCAATACTACTGATGTCTCTATAAAATAAAATAAAAATCACCTTAATATTTAACCCTTGACTGTAGCCATTCAGCATTACAGTATAATTGAGAGCTATCACTTTTAACATTTATTAGACTTAACTTCTAATTTAAGTGAACTTACAACAACCTTTACACAAACCCATTATAATAAATGACATATTTAGATAAATGTGCCCTTCAGCAGAAATATACAGAAAATTAATAGTTTTCAAACAATAAATTCTAAATTAAATATAGATGAACCCCTTAAAGCTATAAAAGTTATTGATTTCCTCTTTTTTTCTTTTGTTCTTGGATTAATAGACATCACAGCAGCTTGTTATTAGCTTATTTACCTGCTATTGCTTTAAAAGCTACTGCTGCTGAACGTGATGCGGATCGGACACGCAGCTTATTTTCTCACAACTCTCTTTACCTTTTTGATCCACTTAAGGTCTTAAAGTCTCTTCAAATGAGCGGACGAGTTGAATCGGGTATTTTAGATGAGGGAGACAGTACTGGGGTGCCTCAGGACAGTTTAGAAAACAACTTCAGAGACATGTTCTTAAAAGTGACGCATATATAACATATAGAGCTTGGGAAACTACGTCACTGCGCATTGCATTCTGGGAAGTCGCCACCATGTTTTAGGTAACGCTCATCAGCCATCAGGATATTAGTATTTGCGAAAATAAACAGCAACAATTATGGACCGAACGTTGATTAAGTGTAAGATTCCATATAGAGAAAAACTGAATAAGGAAGCAAAGTTGTGGTACTTAGAAAAAAATCAAGGTAATCAACGAATTCGATCCACACGAACACACAGAGTGGTCCGATGACCTTAACGAGCTACAGCACATAACCTTCCCTGACATATTTTCATACCTTGTTTGTGGTGTCAGTGCATATACATTTGAACAGTTGAAACGACAAATCTCTTGAGGCCCACCTGCTATTCACAAACGGCTGGGTGCAGGACCTTCAGATTTTCCGTGTCAACGATCAGAAAACGGTTGTTCGCACAAAGGTATGTATCTATATAACGTTACCACTCATAACTTAATATTCATCTGTCATGACATCTGTCATTAGTCATGACTATCTGTCTGTCTGTCTGTCTATCTGTTTATCTATCTAGTGTGAGGCCTGTTCTTATAACATGATTGGAGATATTTGTGTCATTAATTATTAATTTTGTACTTACTGTAGTATTATTTATATCTTAGGCTGTCTGGAAATTAAATGCACATTTAAGCACCACAGCAGTTCCATCCTGCAGGCCTGTGCCGATGACAGCAATTTCTGTCTCCAGGTAACTGATGGGAAGTTACACTTGAAACAGACCCACAAGTACTACAGCCAAGTACAAACACAGATCTCTGTTACTGGCTCACAGTTTTGTGACTTTGTTGTGTGGACAGAGAAAGACTGTGCTGTGGTTCGGGTCTTACTGGATGCAGACTATTGGACAACACTTCTAAAGAGGGCACAGGAATTCTTCCACAAAGTTTCACTACCTGAGCTAGTGTCTTGTTACTATACTCGACAAGCCTCTACAAAGACACCTGTTTCAACAGAGTTACAGCCATGTCGCACAAAAAGGGCAAGAACACAGGCACATGATAACATACAAAACTCTGGTGCATTTGCAAAGGGCCTGAAGACCTGGATGATAGCTTTAACTGACGGCATAACTATGACATTGCATGCACTTAGTTTCTTTCGCTGTTTGGTATGAAATGAAACAGGCTACAGCGTGCACCGGCACCTTTGTGCTGTATTTGAAGAGTATCTTTTACGTGCTCGTTTGACTTGAGCCTGGTGCGAAGGCGGCATTAGAGTGCGCATCTGAAACGTCTCCCGTTTGATGTGGTCATAAAGACGTTCTGCATCTAAATAAACCCAATCCTTTTCAAGAAAAAAAGAGATGGAGGCAGCAGTTGATAATGGGGTGGCCAACCCTAGTCCCGCCCCTGCGTTAATTGCGTTAAATATTTGTAATGCATTAATCTGAAAAAAATTAATCATTAACGCACTAATTTTGACACCACTAGTAAATATACATTATATAAATATAAAAATATATGTGCACATTTATATATACCTAAAAATACAGTATATTAGAATGATTTTTTGAAGGACCAAACTTTGGCCAATAGTGCATATATAGCCTAATACTGTTTTCCTCTTTTTCTAAGCTCTTTGCTAAGCTGAAGGCAAAGATAATTCAACTTTACATAGGGGTGTGCAATTTATTAACAAAAATATTGCAGACCTTTTCTTAAAAATTGTCCTTTTCGAAGTGAAAAGTGCATCAGTAACATGACAATTTTTTTTATTCTGCTATGAAACAACATGTAAGCGATGGCAGGGATTTCTTCGACTACAAAGGCCAACACAAATGCAGTCAGCCATTAGGAGCTCAGGAACGGAGCGGGAACAAAAGCTTTCATTTGTGACTTGAACACATACAAAAACACTCCCCCAGTTTTTGTGAACTGCAATGTAACATTACTGCAACAATTGCTGCAGTCGGCAGATGGTTAGTGGTAGTACAACAACAACATCAACAAGCGCATTTGGAAGAACGGCGCCCTCGTATTTGGCTGGGATGACTAATCTGGAAACTTTTTCTTTGGTCAGGTTCTCTTCAGATGAACTGAGATGTCAAATTAGCCCTACTGTTAAAATTTCAGAACTGTCTTCGCTTCATGCGTCTCTACATGCCCTTGGAAAAATTCATCATAGCAGTGCAGAACAGATAAGGCTGCTGAGATATAATCATGGCAGTTGATCAAGTCTCTGAGGAGGCAGAGATGGGTTCACTCAAAAGCTCTTTTATTTTTGATCAACATCTTGTCTCATATATCTGAAGCACGGTGTAAGCATGCAATGCACCGCTGATGCAACAACCGCGCAACAGGAAGCTTATTGAGATCCCATTGTCAGAGTTAAGCCATTGGTGTATTTATCCGGATTATCTTACAAACGCTCATGGGAGTTTAAACTACTCTGTAAATGAGTGAAACGTGAAATTACTATGTAATTAGTTGGTCTTTCAACTGATTAACTATGAATATTGTGTGCACAATTAAAAGGTCAATTTAAAGCGCTGATAGCAAACATCATTATTTACACTCTAGTCTTTATTTAGAGTCGGACTTGCATTGAAATGCAATTAATCTTGCCCAGCTTTACATTTTAACCTTATTTTTTTGCCCTTTAAATTTTATAAAAAAATTTCCCACGACAAAGTCCTTATCTTAAAGATAACATTTTGAGCCAATAAGAAATACTGGATGTTTGGGAGGCATTTCTGACAATTCAGAAAATGTTCATGAAAATAGAAAAGAGGTACATTTATTTTATATATTTTTTAGGCAGAATTATTTCAGTCACATAATTATATTTATTGAAATATGTTAAAAAAAAATCCCATTCCCATTCAAATATATAAATGTTCATTTTAAATGTAAACGTATTCCTCAAAAAGCTCTTACTACAAATGTATTATTCAATTCTTTTGTACTACAAGTCACCATAAAAATTCATATAAAAAAATATTAGGAATAATAATAATACATTTAGGAATTATTTTATTAATGTAATTAGGAATACAAAAAATTACAAAATAATTCCTAAAATATTTTTCCTAAAATATAGAACAAATTTAAAGGGCAAAAAAAATAAGGTTAAAATGTGAAACGTGAATATTTTCACATTAACACAAATTGTATGAAACGAAGAAATGTGTAAACAATTACATTAATGTACATATGTAAAGAAATAATTCTGTAATATCTTTCATAATATTGTTGAGAATCTACATGCAAATAGCTATACTAATATAACTGAGTTTATAATTATTTATAACTGTATTAATCATTGGGTGCTTTCTTATATATTAGAGAGGATGATTTTAACTAACTCGTCTTGGCCATCACCACAATGGAGTGCTTCTTTTCAATTAGAATATCATTACATTCATAAAATCATCATTGTATAAATGGACTAAATCGACTGATCGTGGCTATTTTAGTCCTCATGAGTAGAAACAATTCAACTTCAACAATAAAACCAAAAGAAAGTTATATGAGTGTGTAGCACAGCATAACACAATTATATTAAGATTCAAAATCCAACAATCTGCAAAATGCTGGAAGAACTGTCAGTTTTATGAAAATAATATGCAAATGGAACCAGTCTATTTCCATACACCATAATATTTTGTTCTAACACAACAATACATTTTGCTCGCAGATATATATTTGGGAATTAAATAAATAAAGCAGGTTAGATGTTAAATAAAATGTGCACAAAGTTCTGGAGGATTTGTTTTTTTACTATTTTAGTCTGATCTATGTATAGACTGATAAAAGACAGCTGTTGACATATGAGATTGAATGAAAGCTTTCTGAGATAGAGGTGAACATGAATGTTTGATTTCCATCTGCTGAAATGACTTATCAAAAGTACATTTCTGTTGAATGGGTTTGCCAATCAAACTTGTGAAAATTCATTGCATTTGGCTGTGTTTTATATCTGGGTTCTCCAGGGGGGAGGGGGGGGGGGGGGGGACAGGTGCACAGGGCCCAGAGGTTGATAGGGCCCACAGAGGCCATGTGTTTTATCAAGATTTAATTTTTTTCTTTATAATCTGCGCTTTTTTAATTAGTAGTCATTAAGCTTTAATGGTATACTTTATTTTATGTCAACTTGAGACAGGTTAATATTATATTTTAGTCATATTAATAATTTTAGTTCAATATAAAGCTATTATCAAGTATTATGTTTTATTACAAAGAAAGAATATAATTGTCATGCTATAAAAAGTCTTCTACTTTTTTATATAATCTGCTCTTTTAAAGGGGTCATATGGTGCGATTTCAAGTTTTCCTTTCTCTTTGGAGTGTTACAAGCTGATTGAGCATAGATAAGATCCCTGAAGTTGCAAAGACTAAAGTCTCAAAACCAAATATATATTCTTTATAAAAGTTAAAACTCAGCCATGACCTCCTAAAACGGCTCATTTAAACACGGCCCCACATGTCTACATCACGGTGTGGGAAGATTTGCAAAACACCGCCCAAATGTATATGCAATAAAAGAGGGCGGAACTATTATCTGCAGGCGCCATGTGGTGGAGACACTGCTTCATTGTGAAAGCGAAAGTACTTTGTTTGGGCATCCAGAAGAGGACACAACTAAAAATCAGTGGTTAAGTTGTATTCACAACACTGTTCCAGAACAGTTCAACCCAAATATTAGAGTGTGTGCAGCACATTTTACAGAGGACTATTTCCTGAACCTGTCAGGAGAGTAGCTTTGCTTGCAGGCTTGCACAAAGGCTGTTTCTATAAAGTGGGGCCATTCCAACTTTGCACGGGCAGTCTGACGCTTCTAACTCATAGCCTGTAACTACGTTTACTTATTTAAAGAATTTGCCACTGACTATTCAAAAGTGAGTTTTGAGCAGTGTAGATAAGTGCTTGTTATTTGTCTTTCTCTGATCACAAATGCAGACATCGTAATGTTTATGTGGCGCGATGCAACGCGACACTTAAAAGTCAGTATAAGTCATAATAATCAGTAGTTATGTCTCCACTGGATGCAACAAATGCCTCGTTTATAATGGATTTTATTGTTTTTGTGTCATCGCACCGGGACACGGCATCACAATACGGTGAGGGGCGTAACATTTCCGTCTCACGCTTGAGTTATTCAGCCAATCACAATGCACTGGATAGCTGGCCAATCAGAGCACGCCTCGCTTCCCAGAACGATGAGCTTTTCAGGAAGGTGGGGCATAGAGAAGCAACAATAATGTACAATAGGTGGAAAGTAATGTGTTTTTTTACTTAAACTTTTTACTTTTACTTTTTAGTCATTTAGCAGACGCTTTTATTCCAAAGCGAAAAAAGTAACTAAAACTATAATTAAAAACTCTATAAAATACTATATATACACATTTAAGAAAATTGAGAAATTTAATAAAATGACAAATGCATAAAACAACATTCAAAACTAACATTTAATTGAAAAAATAAGTAAAACAAGTCAAAATATTTAAACAACAAAAAGGTATGGCGTACGATTCTACATGACACTAGCCAAAACACTGTGTGTGTGTGTGTGTGTGTGTGTGTGTGTGTGTGTGTGTGTGTGTGTGTGTGTGTGTGTGTGTGTGTGTGTGTGTGTGTGTCGTGTGTGGTGTGTTGTGTGTGTGTGTGTGTCGTGTGTGTGTGTGTGTGTGTGTGTGTGTGTGTGTGGTGTGTGTGTGTGTGTTGTGTGTGTGTGTGTGTGTTTGTGTGTGTGTGTGTGTGTGTGTGTGTGTGTGTGTTTTTCATTTCAATGTAGTATGTTGAAGTAACGTTACTAAAATAACTCAAATTATATAAAGACATAATAAATTCATACATCATTTATGTAAAATTTAAAATAGATAAATCAAACGGCAGTAGTTATCTGTAATCCTAAAAAAGAAACACTGTCAAAAAATATGCTAACAGTCAACAACTTACACATAGTAAGAATTGGTTATAAAAACTAAAACAGAAGTGAAACAAGCAGTAAGAAAGAAGATAAATAAAAAGCTATACTTAAACCACATAAACACATTGCATTACACCAAATACACAAAATAATGTTCTTTTTAGCAACGTCATATGGCCCCTTTAAGATTAGAAGTTATTAAAGGGGACCTATTATGCCACTTTTTTAAAGATGTAAAATAAGTCTCTGATGTCCCCAGAGTGTGTATGTGAAGTTTTAGCTCAAAATACCCCACAGATAATTTTTTACAGCTTGTTTAAGTTACCACTTTTAGGGTATAAGCCAAATGTGCCGTTTTTGTCTTTGTCATTTAAATGCAAACGAGCTGGTGCTCCCATCCCCCTTTTCAGAAGAGGACAGAGCTTCAAAAGCTAATGCTCCACTGGCACACCGGCAACACACAACAATCTCACGCACTGAAACTGTCAGAAACTATCAAGCGATCGACTCACATTGCTTTCATGTGCATTTTTTAACTACCATATTCCTATTTACAATCGTTCTGGTAGCACGTGAAGGCAACATCAGTGAAAACAGGCAGAGATTATTGTAGCTTTAGCAACATTAGCCTTACAGAATGCCAAGAGGCTCTTTCAGAAAGGCATTTTGAAAACAAAATATGAAGCGTTACTTGGATCTGGATCTGACATTCGAGTATGAGGCATTGGTATTGATCCCTCTTTCAGAATCAGACTTTGTGAATATCCAAAATTACCCTTGTTTGTGAGGCCAGTGTAAAATGATTGGCATTTTTTTATTTTTGGTACATTTCCTTACGAAGTTTCCAAATGAAACTTAAGTGTCCTTAGCGGCTCAAGTGTAGGGAGTCTATGGAGCTCCTATGTTCATTGTTGCATCCCAAAGCACAACACTTGTATTGCCTCTTTGGCGCTTACATTGTTTATCTCCAGTAATGGCAGACTACTGCTTCTCACTCAGGCCTGTGTCTAGGCTAATAGGGCAGAGAGCGACACAAATGGGCAGGACTTTTTCCCCTATGGAGATGTATACCAAAGGGAGAAATTGGAATTGTTTGTTCTGAGAGACTGTTTATGATTTATTGTGATTATAAATAAACGAGTCGGTGGATTTTTACCATTACTAGTTGTTTTCACACAACTGTTCAAACATCTTATAAAAGTGATTTTTGCATAATAGGTCCCCATTAATTTCAATGCAATACTTTATCATTTATATCAAAATGTGGGACACATGTAAATACTACATTTCAGTAATATTAAAATAAATAACTTTAGTAAAGTGTCAAGTTTAAAGTTATTTTAAAGCTGCAGTCCGTAAGTTTTGCCTCTTTGTCCCCATCTCTTTTTGAAAACCTGGAATTGCAGCTTTTTGCAGAATTATCTTCCATGCGTGGGGTTGTGAATCGTCACGGCTCCAGTGCTGATGAATCTAATGTTTTGAGGTGAATGTGTGGCAGTCAGTCACCGCACCAGTGTGGATATTTACTGTACTTCGCAATCACAGATTTTAGCCTACGTCTTGGAATATATGATCCAAATAAGAATGTTCACCATATATTGCCATCTGAACAAGTAAGCAACAAGTCTGCCACGTTTGTTCTGACCAACTGAGGAAAAAAACATTACCATAAATCATGCCACCAATGGTTATTAAATCTAAAGATCAGTTATCTCATATCACATCAAACTGTGCAAATTATTATTATTGTTATACTTTATTCTAAAATTATTAATGTTAACAACATTAGCAATTCATGACTCTGAGTATAGTGTGTATTAGTGTGTAGATTTCTATTTCTGTAATGTCTAATCTAATTGTCATGCCATTCGAATTTCATATATAGAAATTATTTTAACCCAAAAAGCTAATTATGCTCCCTTCGAACTGGTTATCTTTAAAATACTAATCTTGTGTAATCCCATGCTATCTGTAATCAGACGCATATTTAAAACTAGAATATAATTTAATTTAATTAATATGTGTTTCATAAACACAATCCTTTCTGGATCACAATCCACCATCAAAATGATACATTTCATTATTCTAGCTGCTGTGAGAAAAGGCTAAACGATCTGTTATCTGCAGGATCCTCACATGCGATAGCCTTGTAGCCGGGACAACTTCTTTATGTTTACAGACGTGACGTAATGATGCAGTGCCATGCTCGAATATCCGGCGAAAACTTACCCATAACACTCAAATTAGCAAACATTATTATAAGCTTACCGTTGTGAATCGGGCTAAAGTAAGGTGATAGTTTTGAATACTGGCTGGTTATGTACATGCTCAAATATTGATTTTGGATCATTTTTAACCAAAAAAAAGTTACATACTGCAGCTTTAAGTATAATGTGTTTTACAAAAAAAGAATGAATATAAATTCAATAGATTATGTCGATTTTAAATTATGACGTATAAATGATCAATCAGAAAAAGTTGGGACGTTTTGTAAAATGAAATTAAATCAAGAATCTGTGATTTGTTCTTTATTAAACTGACAAAGGTACAAAGAAAACATTTCCAATATTTTCACTGACCAATTCATTGTAATGGTACATTTAAAAAAAAATTGAATTTAATGTCTGCAACATACTCCAAAAAAGTTGGGACAGATACATGATTAGCACTCGGTAACATCAACTGTCCTTTTAATTACAATTTTTAATCATTTGGGAATTGAGGATACTAACTGTTAAAGATTTGAGAGCAACATTTTTGTCAATTCTCATTTGATACAAGCTAGCTGATCAACAGTCCATGGTCATCATTGTCTGGTTCTCCTTTTCATGATGGCCCATACATTTTCAACAGGAGACAGCTCTGCTGGCCAGAATGTTACTATCTGAGATGAGTTATCTTGATTTCATTGCATTTTACAAAACATTAAAATGTATTTCTGATTTGGGCTATAAAATTATCATTTTTAATTTTGGATTCAGTCAACCAAGTCAAGACCAAGTCAATACCTTTAAGCGAAACAAGCTACAATCATAATTTTAAGGGATGGATACATTTATTTGTTTTTATCAATATATTTTTTGTAAATAAAAATAATTCAATTCAAGGTATCAACTTTCGAAAAAAAAACATTTCAATTTAAGGCATTTTTTGTTAAATATGAGTTTGCCGAACATTTCTAACAGTTATATTTGTAAACAAATATATTTATTTGTCCGAATGGGACACAAAGTGTATTTTATGGTTAACTTTGACTACCATTCACAAACATTCACTATGTGAAGAATAAAAAGAGACAAAGTATAGAATGGGAAGCATAGACAATGAAAGGAAGTCTCATTAAAATGAAGGGGATATATAAAATGTCCCTATGAGCAGTCACTATTTATTTGACGTGTTGTGTGTGTGGTGAAATACAGCCCACATGCTGATTGTGTGGCTGGAACGTAACACTGTTCATCACGCCAATCTATTGTGCCTGTGACAGCTGTAGGGCCGACTGCCATTGCACACATGATGCAGATGATGCATATTTTTTTCTTTGTGCGATGCTCAAACAGCCTGCTCATAATGAAATGGTTATATTTCCAGCGGCGTGCAGCAGAGCTGTGAGTCATTTGCACATTTGTAGTGGGTGAATGCTTTGGGTAGAATACAAAATGTGAACCACCGGCGACCCTGACTACAAAGTACAGTGAGGAAAAGGTACAACTGATCTGATACCAGAGCAAATGGGCTCCACCACAGTCTTACAAAGGCCACAGCTGCCTGCAATTCAAACACTTTGAGTTCCAGGATATAACAGCCCAAATCTGAAGCCTTGATTATCAGCCTTTTCAATTTAAAAACAAAACTATAAAAATAGTTGAAGGAATACTCCAGGTTTAATAAAAATTAAGCTTAATCAACAGCATCTTTTGCATAAAATTGATTACCACAAGAAAAGTCAGTGGTAGTATCATTGATATACTTAAAAAAAAATCAGTAAAAATAGGGCCCAACTGTAATGTATTAATATGAAGGACTTTCATATTAATTAATTTAATATATTTTTTTACAGGTGTTTTACCTGTATTTTGCACTGCTCTGATTTGTGTGAATTTCTGCAAAAGTAAATATAAACTTAATATTTAATTTTGTTTTTGTTTTTTAAATATGTCTATATTTTAATAGTTTTAATTTAATTATAATTTTTATTTAATTCTAAATTAATATTTTTTTATAATTTTCTTTTAATTTTAATTTTAATTAAAGTAAAACTAAATAAAAAATCAGAAATGGTTTCTTGGCAATTAGCTAAAAAAATTAATGACATACTTCCCTGGTGGAAGTACATGTGGCCATTTTGTTGAATTTAAAATCAGAAATTTAATTTAATTCATTCATATCAACTTTATGCCACAAATTATTTGTTTGACCTTAACTTGTACTAAACCTAGACTAAAAATGAATTGTTTTACCTAATACTTTGTATTGTATATTTAATTAGAATATTGTGGTTGATTATTGCAACATGTAAACCCCACAGATGTAAGCCGAGTCTCCTGTATTTGTCTGATGCCTGTAGAGCAGTGGTCGGCAACATGCGGCCCGCAGGCCAAAACTGGCCCACCAGCAATAATTTCTGGCCCGCGCCTGTAGCCAGATTATTTTGATAGAGGCTGGTTCTGAAATAGATCTGTCATGACAGCAACAGTTACTCACAATCAGAGTATGAGCGGTGTGATTCTGAATGGAGGGAGGAGTGGATTTTTTAAAAGCCGAAGCGTCGTGGTTTACACTTACTCCAAGAGCGCTCCACCACCGCTCCATCGCGAGTTCAATTCATGCCAACGACCCGCAATATAACCGCATATTTAGCAAGAATTCACATGTTAAAAATATTTAGCTAGTTAGATAGAAAATGATCACTCAAATCAGTAAGAATGTGAAGGCTATGATGACTGCATTCAGTGGACATGAGCGGGAAGTTATAGTTCTCAGGGAATTTATTTGTTCCTTCTGAATATTTTCAGCTGAAAGCATGATTTACTACAACACTTATTCACACGCAATCGCTCTCTCAATAATGCATTCAAACAAATGTAATAATAATAATTAGTTACATTTATATAGCGCTTTTTCTAGACACTCAAAGCGCTTTACATAGTAAGGGGGCTATCTCCTCATCCACCAACGTTACAGTTAATCCTTAATCCTTAATTCTTTAAGGTCTGACATTAAGATCTTTAATGCCATCCTTAATCTTACAGTGCTACTTCATCTGTATGCGATTTTGAATGATCAGAAATCTGCAAGAAATGCATGGATCCATAGGTAAAATAACTGACAAAAAAAAATTGTTATTTTCATCACAAACAAAATTTGCACTGCAAAAAGCAGCAACTGTCAAGCTTGTCATGTGGTAGGAAAAAGGTTTGCACACTAGTGTTCCAATAAGCCACTTTGAAACTCTCCTTTTATGTTATTTATTTAATTTTTTGTACGTTATGAACAGAACTGTGATATTTCAAACATACTGAAATACTTTAGATGCGGAGCGGTGTTTCTGATATCAGTGAGCGCGGAGTCATTATTAAATGCTCAGAGCGCGGAGGGGAAATTGTTGATGCTCCACTCCGCTCACATACTCTGATCGGACACTACCACACAAATGTGGCTTTTTGTTAATGACTGTCGCAGGATTTTACACAGAGTAACAGCTCACTACTAGTTACAAAATACACTGTAACACAGGCAATTCTAATTGCATTTTTCATCAAATAATATCTTCAATTTTCATTTGACTACGTTCTGGCCCGCCATCTAGTGGTATAATTTGTTTTTGGCCCGATGCCAAACTTACTTGCCGACCCCTGCTGTAGTGTGTCACTTATCAGGCTCTATTTCATTTAAGATGTAGGCAGTAGACAGCAAACTCATTGAGTTTCGGAACAGAGCCCAAACCAAGCCTTACTTTTGCATCTTTTATATGAGAACACTTGCAAAGCGCATTCTTCGCACACAACTGAAATTTTATAACACATCCACGTGGTGGAAAGCTTTGAGAGGCTGTCAAATTCAGTTTCATCATCTTGTCCTCAGGGATGGGAGATGAGACCTTCAGACATTGATACTGATACACTGAAGCCTGCAAAGCAGACACAATCTCATTCTTGCCTTTAGCTACCACGCATATTGTTCACGCAATCAATAGTAATAATTGGAAACCATGGCCTTGTTTCATGAAGGGCAGTCGACCTGAAGACACGCACTATGTAAAAGTCAGACCTTACTCAAGATACTTTCTCAGATTGAAGGCTGCAAAGCATGTGGACCAAGGCTTAATGCATAACATTCAAAAGAAAGTGTCAATCAACAGTGTTTTTAGACTCTTGAGCTAATAATAAATCAGCCTGAGTGCAGACACAAGATATCATATGTAGATTAATGGATTCATATTATGGGTTTGAGTGGAGCTTTATCTGCTAAAGGACTTCAGGTGACAGTTCAGCTGATGGAACCCTGAAGCTCATTAGCGGCAGCAGTAAATTCATCATCTTAACCATAACAATTATAATTATTATGTTAAAATATGCCCTGAAATAGGGGAACTGGAGCTAGTTGTCACACCTTTGAATTGATCAATAATTGACCAGTGTACATTTATTCATCATTCATTTATTCAGTCATTCTATGCGCAAACCTTTAAATCTTGAGTAAATGAAAATACAGTAATTAATCAATAAACTGTATAACTTGTAAATTATGAGAACACAGATCAAACGTTATGTTTAAATATATACCTTAAATATATAACTTTATAACTATAATATTATGTTTAAATATATACATTAAATATATAAATGTATAACTATATATATATATATATATATATATACATGTGTTGTGTGTGAGAAAATATTTTAAGAAAACTTTAAGGTTAAAGTGTCCTTTTCAAGTATAAAGAACATTTTATGCATTGAAAATTCTGCAATGATATTATAAGTTCTTCATGGAACCATAACTGCCAATAAAGAGCCTTTATTTTTAAGAGTACAAGTTCTTTGAATTGCATTCCATTTTAGTTAAATTATGAATGCATTTTAGTCCTTATTGCACAGTGCAAGCTTATTAATTTAAAGCACAAATCACAGCCATGGATGAATATTGATATTCGGGTGCTTAGACAGCAATGTCGCCAATGTGAATGCAGGTGGAAGAAAGACAGGCTGCAAGTGTCCTATGAAATGCTGAGGGACTCATTGTGCACATTTCAAAAGGGCTGCTAAGGCAGCTAAGGCAAAACACTTGTCAGAAATTATTGCCAAAAATTCTCATTGCTCCAGAACACTATTTTCAACTATTGATTATGTGTTAAATCCCCCAGTGCAGACATTCCCAGAGCTTTCTCCTTTATTATGTGAAAATTTCCTCAAGTATTTTGTAGATAAAGTAAATAGTGTTAAGGTTCAGTTAGCAACTAAGGTAAACCCTGTTTTAGATCCCGTTTTATCCAATATTCAGTGAAGTGAATTTGAATGAGTCTCTGTAGAGAGTCAGACATGCAGAGAAATTACCTTAAAGTTAAAATCCACTTTTCCCCTCATGATATCATTCCATCATGATTTGTTAAACAAATATTTGAAACTATTGGTTCAGATTTAGTGACTATTATAAACAGTTGCCTTAAATTAGCGTTTACCGAGCCTTCAAGAATCCTGATCCTGTCACTCTTAGAGATTTTTCCAACCTTCCATTTCTGTAGAAAATGTTTGAAATAATTTTATTTTTGCAATAGCAAAACCATTTGAGTATTAGTGGCATTTCTGATGTTTTTAAGTCTGGTTTTAAAAGTTTGTATAGTACAGAGTCTGCCCTTTTGAAGGTTTTTAATTATATTTTAATTACGACTGAAGTGGGCAATATTATGGCTATAGTGCTTTTAGACCTTAGTTCAGCATTTGATTTTGTTGACCGCTGTATCCTGTTGTCTAGGCTGGAGCATTGCATAGGTATTAGGGGCACTGTACTTAACTGGTTTCGATCTTTTCTGTCCAACAGAAGATTTTGCAGTCAGCATTGGTAAGTATTCCTCTTCTGTAGCCCATTCTATATGTGGTGTTCCCCAGGGATCAATCTTGGCACCGATATTGGTTTCACTGTATATGTTACCCATAAGATCTGTATTTAGGAGATTTTGAGTATCATATCATTGCTTCGCTGATGATACTCAGCTCTACAAACCACTTAAATGTAATAATAATTCTGCTGTAAATCAATTAACTGTCTCTTGAACTGAAACTGTTGCTTACAAATAACTTTCTACATCTTAATAATGATAAAACACAAGTTGTTTTGTTCGGATCAAACAGCAAAACTGACTTTAGCACAATTGATTTGGGCTCTTACCCCTTATCAAGTCCATGATGCTAAAAATCTGGTATTTATACTTGACTGCGAACTAAAGCTAGATAAGCAAATTAATGCCACTGTGAGTTCTGGCTTCTACCATCTTCGTAGATTAGCGAAGGTTAAACCCTTCCTGAGCAGGAAGAGTTTTGAGACTGTAATACATGCTTTTATATCTTAGCAACTCGATTATTGTAACTTGCTTTACTATGGCTTGCCAGTCTCATCTATACATCGACTTCAGTTGGTTAAAAATGTGGCTGCCCGTTTGCTTACGGGTAGTCGCAAATGGGTACATATTACACCTATTTTACGCTCGCTGCACTGGTTACCGCTGCAGTACCGTATTGAGTTTAAAATTTGGCTCTTTGTGTACAAGGCTGTTAATTGTCTTGCTCCTCAATATATTTCAGAATTGCTTACTGTCCACAATCCTGTCAGGTCACTGAGATCTCAGACTACACATATGTTGTGGGGTCCCAGAACAAGACTAAAATGTAGGGGAGATAGAGCATTCTCTGTTGCTGGTCCCAAATTATGGAACAGTCTGCCTCTATCTATCAGGACTGAATCTAAAGTGTCTGAAATTAAATGTCTGTTAAAAACTCATCTTTTCTCCTGTGCTTTTAATGATAGGGGATTGGGCTGTTTTAAGGTTATATGGATTTTACTATTGTATTTAAGCCTATGTAATATTAATTGCAGCAATGAGGTCTGTGCATTGTTTTAAACATTGTAATTTGGTTTATGCTTAATGTACTGCACTTTGGTCAACAAAAGTTGTTTTAAATGTGCTTTGTAAATAAATTGATAAATAAATGTATGTATAAAAAAAATATATAAATAAAAATAACCTTTTATGCATTGATGTTAAAAGTTCTTCATGGAAACATAAATGCCAATAAAGAGCCTTTATTTTTAATAGTGCAAGTTCTTTGAATTGCATTCCATTTTAGTTAAATTATGAATGCACACAAACCATCTTTGAAAAGGGCCGATGCTATTATATTGCAGTGGTCCTCAGAGCTTTCACAATTTCTTTGCCAATGGCAAGATTTATCTGTCAAAGATGGACAGAAAACAGATGTTAAGGTGATTTGCTGGACGTGAGTGCATAATTTATTTGTATAATGTATTATTATAGGCCCATGGTGGAAGAGGAAAGCCCTGCTGTGGTTATTGATGAGGATCCTGTTGTTTTATTGAGTGCTAATCCGAGGACTACGCTACGTTTGAAGACGAGAAGGACAGAAGAAGTACAGGACTACATTAGGTGTCAATCAAAGCTCAGTTTTTCCTCTGCTGTCAGTATAATCCATGTTCTCTCTCAGACAAACACTGTAATTTCTAAGAATATTCTAAAGCACTGATAAATAACCAGGTAATCCTTTAGAATATGCAATTTAATAAACCTATAGATCACATGTTTCCATCTCAGCCAGGTACAAAGCCTTATAACGTTGGACATAAATGCCTCTTTGTTATATTCCGCACATTTATTAAAGCACTTGTTGCTCAACTTTCTGTTCACCCTTATGAATTAAAGCCTTTGGGAAAAGCAGGGCAGACTTGCTGTTAATTTTTTTCAAACTCCGTTGAGGTTTGTGCTAATTGGTCTCAATTGTGCTGCCAGCTGAAGCCTGACGGTGCCTGATTTGTAGTTTGAGTCATCATTCACTATTAAATCGGGTCAGAAACTTCACCACATCACCAAGTTCATCGATAAAAATAGGATTTCCAACTGGGATTCCATATAGCAGAACCTGAAAGGTCACCGAATTGATTGGCTTTATTGTACATAAGATCCAGTTTTTCATTTCAGCCTGCTAGCATTGCGACAAAAACTATTTAGTCGACAGAGATGATCGGCAGTGCTGTGAGCGTCACTCTTGACTGCGTGGAGTGTTTGTCTTGTGGAGCAGTGATACTCAAGATCGGGCCTTGAACTTTACAGACAATCTCCATCAGTTGAGCTGAAAATAGAGAGTGGCACACATAAAAAATAGCTTATTGATTCTTGATCGGCACACAATGACATTCAGCTCATCTGTGGAAATGTTAAATGCAATTTATTTGTAAATGTCACGCTTCTTTTTTTCCATTCAAGGAAATCAAATCTTCCTGCATATGAAAGGATGAGTCTGAATGTGTTGAAAAAAAAAAAAAATCATCGGTTACGCTGATGAAAATAAAAACTTAAAATGAGGCCATGCAGCTAAAAATAAAATAAAAAAAAAACCTTTAATGCATGCCATTTAATGTATATTTAACTCACAACCCCTCTATGGAGCCAATCAATGAAATATAATTAATGCATTTATGGCATTTGAACAAAGTGCCACAAAAATATTATGATGAACTATGACCTTGTCGAGCGTCCACAAATTAAACCCCTCTGTAATCTTTCTAGAGGCTGCAGCACATTTTCCCGACATGTGCACACTGAAATCTCTCTCAGGATAGCTTCAGACATTACGGACCGTGGGGAAATCGGTACACAGCACTCTGTCGTATTATGTGTCAGTATAGCGCTTGCTTGGATGTCCCAAAAGAGCAGCTACTCTGACAGGACTCAATGCATTTGAAGTTGCTATGAAATCCCAGACTGAATTAGAACTCTTTGTTCCTACAGCAGCGTTCCTGGTGAAAAATCACCTCAACAGCGAGGTAAGACCTGGTCATCGACTGGTCTGTCACCCTCATTGACAGAGACAGACCGGGACATGTGAGCAATACAGTGGTCTTATAAAGCTTTTTGTCCGACCTGTCATGGTTATTTGAGCTTAGTGCATTATTATAAAAGAAAATAAATGCTATTTTTATATATTTCTTCATCATATGAATAATAGGTCATAACCTATATTTATAAATTATTATGAATTATAAATTATGTTGCGGCTTTTATTTTACCTGAAGATGCATCATAATTTATGGACTTCTCAGGAAGCCCAATTCCACCGATGATTACGACAATTCAGGCATTTTTAAGATCACAACTGGCTGTCGTGAACAACCTCCTTTCAAAAGCATCATAAGTTCCCATGATGATGAAGCACTAGTGGTTTGCAGTCAAATTTATGGAAAACAGCTTTGGCCTTCCTCTTAGTGACGCAAGTACATGGAAAACAGCAAAATGGTTTGGAGAACAGGATAACATTTCTCTTAAGAGAACTGCTTTAAGATAACTCACTAGTAAGTAGGTAACATAACAAATCTTTATAAAACACATGAAATAGAGTTAATATATATAGACATAATAGGCTATTATATGCATATCTTAACACTGACGAATATGTTGGATTAATATGCATAAGATATTATTAAGGTGATTCATAGGAGAGTTGGAGTAGGAGAAATAATCATGCTTAATATAGCAGCTGCTATTGTGAAGGCCTGTTCACACCAATTAATATAACTATAAAGTTTTAATAATCATTCTAATTCTTTGAGAATAGGGAAGTTCACCCCACAGCTTTTTACATCCAATCAGAATTCACCCAACTTTAAAAGCTTTATAATAAAAAATATTACTGTGTGTTGGTGTGGATGTAATTATTGTTATAGTTATTTTTGTTCAGGGTGTGAGTGGGCCTCAAGTCAAAGTTAAACTTTTACACATATAGAAATGAACAGCACCTGGAAGAAATGAGAAATATAATTAAAATTATGTACAATACAAGGTTCACCATTTATAGTGGTTTCACTGTTCCAAGTGCTTTACAAAGCATAAACAGAAATATCACACATTAACTAACTAATACACACACACATTTACACCAATCATCTGGACCAAACGGGTCAAATATTTGTTGTGAGTTTGATTTTAGCTGAACAAGCTAATTTGATTATACAATTGTCACATTTTACTGCTGATCTGAAATATGTTATTGAAATGATATGTGACACTGGACCACAAATCTTTTTTTTTTACTACAATTGATTGCTTTTGTTATCCTCATTTGTAAGTCACTTTGGATAAAAGTGTCTGCTAAATGACTATATATATATATATATATATATACAGTGCTCAGCGTAAATGAGTACACACCCTTTGAAAAGTAAAATTTGTAAACATATTCTCAATGCGATTTCCAAAATGTTGACAAGACTAAGTTTTATATAACATCTGTTTAACTTATAACATGAAAGTAAGGTTATAATATAACTTTGATTACACCATTTTTTCAGTTTTACTCAAATTAGGTGATGCAAAAATGAGTACCACACCACACAAAAACTACTAAATCTAGTACTTTGTATGGCCTCCATGATTTTTAATGACAGCACCAAGTCTTCTAGGCATGGAATGAACAAGTTGGCGACATTTTTCAGATCTATCTTTTCCATTCTTCAAGAATGACCTCTTTTAGAGATTGATGCTGGATGGAGAGTGATGCTAAACGTGTCTCTCAGAATTCCCATAGGTGTTCTATTGGTTCAGATCAGGAGACACACTTGGCCACTGAATCACTTTCACCCTGTTCTTCTTCAGAAATCCAACAGTGGCCTTAGATGTGTGTTTAAGGATCATTGTCATGTTGGAAAAGTGCACGACGACCAAGGCACGGAGTGATGGTAGCATCTTCTCTTTCAGTATAGAGCAGTACATTTGTGAATTCATGATGCCATCAATGAAATGCAGCTCCCCGACACCAGCAGCACTCATGCAGCCCACATAAGGACACTACCACCACCATGTTTCACTGTAGGCACCTGCATTTTTCTTTGTATTCCTCACCTTTGCGACGCCATACAATTTGAAGCCATCGGTTCCAAAAACATTTATCTTGGTTCATCACTCCAGAGTATAGAGTCCCGTAGTCTTCATCTTTGTCAGCATGGGCCTGGCAAACTTTGGCGGGCTTTTTTGTGCCTGGGCTTTAGGAGAGGCTTCATTCGTGGACGGCACCCATGCATGCCATTCCTCTGCAGTGTAACGCGATTGTGTCACGGGAAATAGTCACCCCAGTTTGGCTTTCTACTTCTTTAGATAACTGCAGTGAACTTGCATGTCATTTTCTTCAACCCTTCCTCATCAGAAGACGCTCCTGACGAGGTGTTAACCTCCGTGGAGACCTGGACGTCTCTGTGAGATGGTTGCAGTTCCATCTTTTTTAAATGTTTGTACCACTTTTGCTACAGTATTCTGACTGATAAGTAAAGCTTTGCTGATCTTTCTTGTAGCCTCCACCTTTCTTGTGTAAAGAAATTATTTTCTTTCTCGGTCTTGTGCATTTCTCTTCCATGTGGTGCCATTGCTGACGCATGAAATGGGAAGGGTTTTCTTTAAGTAACACCCCTTTATAGTCAACTGTCACCTGTGTATGAAAAATTAAGACTCACCTGTGGTGAATTCTTGTTAAATTAGACATTTGTAGTCTAAAATTTAGCTTTCTCCAGAGACTTTCAGTGGGGTGTACTCTTTTTGCATCACCCTAATTTGAGTAAAACTGAAAAATGTTAATCTAAGTTATAATATTAACCTTACTTTCATGTTATAAGTAAAACAGATGTTTATATAAAACTTAGTCTGTCAACATTTTGGAAAATGTTTTTGTGTTCATTGAGAGGGGTGTACTCATTTATGCTGAGCACTGTAATATATAAATATATATAAAAACACACCTGAACCATCTAATCAAGATCGTATTAGGCATAATTGAAACTTTCAGACAGGTGTGTTGACAAGTTGGAGCTTAACTCTGTAGGACACCGGCCCTCCACAACCAAGTTTGGTGACCCCTATCTTATGAAATTTTGGATCAAAAACAGTTCCAATATTTGTACAAATTATAATTATTGCATTCTCGTTTTCACTCTTTGTCATAAACACAGCATTTGAATTCTTTCAGAAACTAAATGTTGGATGGTCTTACTCAACAGCACCAAGTTCACTATCAATATTCTGCGGCAAAGTTTTATTACATACATGACATTTTTATTTTCGTTGTTGAGTTGGCATCACTCGGGAAAGAGGTTGATGGAATTTCTAATTAAATAAGAGCATCTTATATGGCCTTGATAAACTTTTTTTACTCCCTTGCTCAGATGAGAGGTTAGGTGTAAACACTGTTTTGATGAGCCATCTTATTTTTTGTGACTGATGTCTGAACTTTTGTTCGTACTTTGCAAATTTTAATGAAACATTCCAGAAGTAAAAATCAAGCACATACTATATACATCAAACAAATACTGACGTTCAATTTGTGCAGTGCGTTTGTTGCTTTTTAATATCTCTCCGGCAAAATATCTTCTTGAAGCCTCACCGTGCGAGGGGATTTTGAGCCGCAGACTTACCACTGGCTTGTTTTCCTCATCTATATTTGATGAGAGAGGTGATTGTGGCAAGGGTTGCGTCATGGAGCAAAAGCCTTGGGGAGCACAGATTGAGTCAAAGCCAATGCTGTGCTGGTCTCTACAGAAATATGATTCAATAATGAGGAGAATCAGTTTTATAAGTGGTTACTGTACTAAATTTGGACAGAGTTTTCAGTTTTTGGGGTCTTGTTAAAACTCTATTAGTAATATACAAGGATGCAGACAGCATTAGTTGCTTTACTAAATGCTTAATTGCCTGATTTAAAAGATGCTATTATTAAAAAATTCAAGTTCTCTCTGGGAAATTAACTTTATGATAAAACCCTCACAGAATGCTTAGAATATAAATGATGCTGTGGTAACCCACAATTGTTAACTTAAATATCTGATTCCACCCATAATAAAATTGTGTTGGTATAAACTGATGTATATAGTGATGCTAATATTTTTCCTATAATAAAACCAGTTAATTTAGATGTTACCCTTTCTAGGTTACCATTTCCCCCCCAGTGTGTACACTAAAGATGACTAAGCATGCTCTCCAAACTATAAGATCTTCAGCAGGAACACAATTTATGACCATTGGTATAGACACATCAATCAATGAAAGAGAACTGCATCAACAATAGCTAGCTAAAAACTAAAAAAAAAGTTTTGTGGGGATATTTGTGTGGTGACATGATTTTTGGCAAGCCTGTTGTTTCTGCTACAATGCACTGACACAAAATAAGTATCATCTGCATTATTCAAACTTTTAGACACTGTGGTGGCTCTGAAACAAACCAGTATACTTAATTATCCCTCAGATTTCTCTTAGGAGATTTCATTACTATACACTTGAAAAGTCCTCAATAATTATTGTGTACAAATGCATAGTGACTTTGAACAGTATGTCCAAACTTTACATAACTTTGAGAACAAATTATCTTGAGGGAATACATTTCCACATTATCTTCTGGGAATGTTGGTAGTGAAAAATTCAGGAAGCGTCTGTTTTATTTACTAAACATAGTAGACAACATCTCTGAAGCCTGCAAGGCTTTTTCTGATAACCACCAGGGAAGCAGTGTGCTTCTGACTGCCTCAAAGGCCATCTAAATACTCTGAATGTGCAAGCTTGCATTATTTATGGCTCTGTTAAAACTATACAAGCACACACTCAGCTGCTCATTTTACAATAGAATACAGTCCTTATACTGGCTCTGCCCAGGAAGCCCAGATGAGATCGAACATCTCACTGGAGACTTTTGATGAAGTCGTCTGCTTTTCCTTTCCGATTCTTACCAGACCAAAAAAAAAAAAATATCACAACAGTAGTTTCTCGTGTCTCCTAGTTCCAGAAGGGATCTCAACAATGTCTCAAACTGTACTCGGATTTCAAAGTCAGCATTCATAAAATATTTCTCAAAAAATTATTCCAAAAGCAAATTACTTGAACTTGTCTACACAAATGTCAGGACTTATCTAAGACAAATAAATTAAACAAATGAGAATTCAATGTCTCTTGAGCTCTGAAAGAGTATGTTTCTGAGCAATAAAATGTACCTTTGGGTGAATAATTTATAAAATAATGTAATTGTGATTCTTTCCTACTCTTAAGTCAGAGAGCATGTGATAATTTTGAGAAACGGCATTGCAGCATAGTCACTCCATATTCAAGTGAGGTCCGAATAGCCCGTACACCTTCCCTTGTGATATACTGGAGAGAGATGCGCCATACGGGCTCCACAGTTTTGATCCCAAAATTCAATCACCCAGAATCATTACATCTGAGCTGTCAGTTTACTGGCAACCATATTTGTAGGATGTCACTCTTTTGGCTCCAGAGACACAGTGAGCAAATTATGAAGCATGGTTATTAAGAGAGGTTCCAACAACCCCCTCCGAGTTCCCATTCCTTATACCTCATGCACGCCTGAACAGGACCCCACGGAAAGATGAATTCTCTTAATTGCTCATTATGTTTTCTAAGAGACAAATGTACTTCTGAAATATTAATTCTTCTGGGGAATCTGAGGCTACATGCATTTGCGACACTGTTCATTAAGACTGTATACAGCATTTGGATGCCTCTAAATATTTTGTGTTCATTCACGTTGTTAAGGTTTTTGGCTCCACCAAGAGGACATTATGATATCTCTGATCATCACAGTCCTGGTTTTGCTTTGAGAGAGAGCGCTCATACTCTTTATGCCAGTAAATATTTCCCAGAGTAGATTTATTTTGGAAAGTAAATAGAGGTCTTTGCTACAAAAAAAGCTACTGAATGTTTCAGCTGTTAATATACATATATGCAGATATGAGAAACATACTCTTTCGTAGCTCAAGAGACATTGACTTCTCATTTAATTGATTTGTCTTAGATATATATATATATATATATATATATATATATATATATATAAGTGCATCTCAATAAATTAGAATGACGTGGAAAAGTTAATTTATTTCAGTAATTCAACTCAAATTGTGAAACTCATGTATTAAATAAATCCAATGCACACAGACTGAAGTAGTTTAAGTCTTTGATTCTTTTAATTGTGATGATTATATATATATATACACACACACACACACACACACACACACACACATATACATATATATATATATAGTTATCTAAAGTTAAAAAGACCATACTTCCCCAAAGTATATGTATGAACGTTTAAAACGGTTTTATACCTAAAACAACACATAAAAAAGCCAAAATGTCTATAAAAAAATCTTGCTTTGGTCAACATGCAAGATACTGTAATTACTTGACTGTAAAGTAAAAAACATTTAAAATCCATGCAACTTTTTGACTCTTGTCTGGATGTACTGTATTACTGGATTAATGTGTTTTATAATAATAATAAATAATAATTTTTAAGTTCGGATGAGCTTTATTTGTCTCATACACAATTATACAGAGTATAACCAGCAGTGAAATGTGTTCTCTGCATTTAACCCATCCAAGTGCACACACACACTTGGAGCAGTGGGCAGCGACGCTGCGGCGCCGGGAGCAGTTGGGGGTTCGGTGCCTTGCTCAAGGGTCTCACCTCAGTCGTGGACAATCCTGCCAGAGCCGAGATTCAAACCCAGAACCTCGGTTTACAAGTCCGACGCTCTATCCATTAGAGCAGGGGTCACCAAGTTCGGTCCTGGAGGGCCGGTGTCCCTGCAGAGTTTAGCTCCAACCCTAATTAAACACACCTGAAGCAGCTAATCAATGACTTACACTTGAAACTTCCAGGCAGGTGTGTTGAGGCAAGTTGGAGCTAAACTCTGCAGGACACCGGCCCTCCGGGGTCAAGTTTGATGACCCCTGCATTAGAGCCACGACTGCCCTATTGTGTTTACTTGCTATCCAACAGCTATAGAAATATGACAACTTTTTGTTTTGTAGACATTTACAAAACATTTTAATTTGAGAGGACATTTAACGTTGTGCTTGAAAATTTTACTTAACACACATTTGTCTAATTTGGACTTAAATTAAACTGTGATATGGCCCTTGTGACAACTATCCTCAGTCAATACACCTAACATGCTGTGTCTGAGAATAAGTATAATCAGATGTGTGATAGCAGTCTGTTAACACTTAACCATAATTCTTATGGTCAGAAGTAAGCAACCCTCAATGGATCAAAAAATAAATAAAATCTGACTGTGCTTTGTCAGTGATTTTTTTATTGATTTTTTTTACATTATAAGACTAAAGAAATACATAATGAAAACAAAACGCTGGTCTGTACACATCATGAATACTTGTGACATGCTAAATTAAATAACAGGTAACTGCATTTTCATAAATTAATATATATTTTTTTGGTTTAATTACAAATATATAATTAAAGATTCAAATTTGTAAATAATTTAAAGATTATTTTTACGACTGAGCATAATCATAAAAAATGGACATTGGGGATATTTGGTGCACATCATCTCTATTCATTTGGTATGAGTTAGTATTCATAAATCAAAACATACTCTGAGTTAAGCTTGAAATAATTGGTCTGCCCATTACATATTTAATCTGAAAATGATTTCTATAACAATACATTTGTTATCATAAGATGTCAAGTTTTTTTATACAGTATGGTGTAGAAATTTGTAGCATCATTGGGTATAGTTCTAATAGTTTCTAAATTAAGATATTTACAAAATATAACAAATGTGGAAGCTAATTTATATTTATAACAAACAGCAATTCATACATTTTTTAAACCTAATTTGCATTAAGAAAATATGATTGACAAATGCAAAAACACAATTCATTGACACATAAGAGCATATACTTTAATTATTATTTAATCTTATTTTATATAGAGTTATGAAGCTATGATGTCAGAACTCAGAAGACTGATCTAGAAGACTCAGAGATTTTACAATGGGATTTTTCAATTTATGAGTAAAATAAAGTCTGTGGTAAACATAACTTGATTATAAGTTGATGTTTTGGACACATTCACTATGTTTATTTTTGAAAACATGTTTCTAGTAAGTAATTAGACAGTTTAGGATGTCAGTGCATGCTGTTTATGTTGTAAAACAAAACATCAAAATATTGTTAAGTTATGTTTACCACAGGCTTTATTTTACTCATAAATTGGAAGCCCCCATTTTAAAACCCCATAGGAAAACCTCGAACCAGCGCCGAATCGGTCTTCCGAGTTTTGACATCATACCTGCACCACTCTGTTGATTGTTGATGGCCTGTAAAGATAATTGGCTGATGTTCCGAAAAGTAGAAAGGTGTTCTTCCTCTGTGTCCCCCCCCCCAAAAAAACATTTTAAAATAAATAAATAACGGGTTCTTGTTTCAATCGCATCTACAACGGTACGTCAACAACAAGGAACTTGGTGGCTGTGAGCCAGAAGTACAGTGATAACATCACATCTACGGAGCTCATATAGCCCACCTGATGTCGGTCAAGATTGAGACAGGCAACAACATCCTTGGAATCCTTTTCTCTTACGGTGCATTGGGTTGCACTGATCTGGAGAAGGATAAGTTCTGAAGCTTTCCACTGATCAATGCAGGACTTCAGGCATGCATGTAAAACATGTCAAAGACATAAATGGGTAGCTCTTGAAGAATCCACTGGATATCCTTCACATCCTTCACCAATGGAAGGTGTACTTGCTCGGATTTGCAATGAAGAGTACAAGCATGCACTTATACAGGTCCAGCCCAGCAAATCACAGCAGCTGAAGTTATAGTTGCAATCAGCAAGATGAAGATGGGAAAAAATAACTGGACCAGACGACCTCCCTGCCTAAGTGTGGAAGCTTATGGAGATGCATGGGACAGATACGCTTGTGATGCTCTTCAATACAATCATGGAATCCAGTAACTAAGGCCATTGACTTCACTGACAAGCTTCACGATGCTGATATGGAAGAACAAGGGCAATGTCTCGACTACTCCAAATACCTGCCAATCCTTCTGCTGTGCCACATGGTCAAGATACTTGAGTATATCCTGGACCACCAACTCGTCACAATATTACTCAAACTATGAGGTCTATGCATAAACAGTACTATAAGAAAGTCGGTGCATTGTGGCTTCACAAACAAATTAACAATGAGACACACACTTGGAAGGGTGGAGCTTAAAGTACCATCTGACCGAGAACGCTGCATTGTGTAAACAATTATCTGACTGAGAACAAAAAAATGTTTTTGACTAAGTCCACATAAGTCATGATATATCAACCTTCCAATAATACCGTTTCATGTATCTCTATTATAATTTGTTATTACAACCCGAATTCCGGGTCGGGGACAGGACATGTTTAACATGGTATAGCATCTCCTCTTCTTTTAAAAAAAGTTTGAAGATGTCTGGGCATCAAGGTTATGAGTTTCCGGAGTTTCGGTGTTGGAATTTGGTCCCATTCTTGCCTGATATAGGTTTCCAGCTGCTGAAGAGTTTGTGGTTGTCTTTGCTTCGCGGCACATCGGAGCACAAAGTATCCTGCTAAAAAAAATTTATTAAACGGTTACTCCACCCCAAAATGAAAATTTTGTCTTTAATCACTTACCCCGTGTCGTTCCAAACCCGTAAAAGCTTTGTTCGTCTTCAGAACACAAAACAAGATATTTTAGATGAAAACCGGGAGGCTTGTGACTGTCCCATTGACTGTCTCATTGAATTCTCACTGT
The DNA here is from genome assembly GCA_027422405.1 of Ptychobarbus kaznakovi. Lineage (NCBI taxonomy): Eukaryota > Metazoa > Chordata > Actinopteri > Cypriniformes > Cyprinidae > Ptychobarbus > Ptychobarbus kaznakovi. The sequence goes on from CM049808.1 coordinate 4,392,802, forward strand.
CAAGGCACAAAGTATGAAAAGCATCATCAGGATAGTCCATCTGCCATCAGTGGTTCAATCTGACTTCATACTTTTTGTATGCAAAGAAAAATAAAAATAATGACTTTTTCAACAAATCGTCTTTTTTGATCCCATGGCACTTCTCGTAAAGAGTAGGGGTGTAACCCCGGTGTCCTGGCCAAATTCCCACCACTTCCCTGTGGAATTCAGGTGGTGGCTCCTAATCTCTCCCCATCCACTTGATTGGCTGTCTCTATCCTCTCCTGTCTCCTCTCCATACCTGTGCAGGTGTGTGGTGAGCCCCACTGGTGTGTCTGTTGTCCTGTGGCAGCCCGTCTCGCATCACCACTCCATGTGTGATCTGCACCCACGTGGTGGTTGAGGAGGGACCCCCCCACCTCCCTCTGACTAGTACAGACCTTTGGGTGTACAACAATACAACAAAAAGGCGCTATATAAATGCATCATTCATTCATTCATTCAAATCGTCTTTTTTCTGTCTCTCTGCATCACCGTAGGGCCATTTTAGAGATTATCCACTGAACGTAAACTGCGTACGCTCTTCTGAATCAGCCGCAACACAAGGACACGTATTTCACGTGTATTTACGCTTTGATTTGAATAGAAAACATACACATGTATGTAGATTCCCCATGGAGGGAAATTACAATATATAAGGGGAAAAAACTTAACTTTGCAGTTTTGACAGTGAGTTGGTATTGGAGTTGAAGAGCGACAGCGTGAGCACAAGAGTTATAACAGATTTGTGAAAATTCAGAAAACAACGTCATAGATATCATAGACCTGCCCCCTGCATTACTGCTGTTATAAGTGTTGCCAATTTAGCAATTTTGTAGCTAGATTTAACGACTTCCCCACGCCTTTTGTGACTTTTTTTTCAAGAGTTTGGGGACAAATTTAGAAACTTCGTGGACAAACCTTATATTCATCTTTAAATATAGATCAGTGAATTTGCCATTAGGATGTCATCTAGTGATTTAGCTACCAGTTTTGGCTACTTTCAGTTAAAAGCAGTTGGCAACACTGGTTGCTACGTTTGACAAACCATGGCCAAATAACTTCTATATTCTTTGCCATATGACGCTCTCACGCACCAGTTAAAATACATCGTGGAGCAAGGAGAAAACTGGCAACGCGCAGACAGAGCAAGTTACTTTTGCTGTGAAACAGTGTCTCAGCTTTCAAATTTTGTAATAAAAAAAAGAAATGAAAACTATAAATACAGTTTTGTGGCTCTTTAATCGCTGTAGCGCCTCAGTTCAAGCGGCACATGAAGTGATCATCTCTAGTCCTCTTAAGTGATGTTATGACACTGAAGCTTCAAAGCGTGTATAGAGTACGCAGCTTAATTTCATGAAGCTCTGTGCCGGAGTCCATATTGTTTTCAGAGAATCAGGTGATCAACGAAAAACGAAGCCTCGCTTGTGAATTCTTCATTAAATAATAATAAAAACAATTATAGCACCATTTACTTGCATAAAACAACTATATTATTATAACGGTTACATTTAATTTATTGCCACACATTAATATATGAATTATATCATAATAAAACTGAACATTTAGCATTGCAGGGTTTTTATTTGTGCGTAATTGATAAAACAAACCTGCTGCACTCGGGTTAATGGCTGCTGTAAATTTAATCTACCACAAGATGGCACTGTTTTCAACACTCCTGATGCTTCGAATCTATTCCTGAAACAATCAGAGAAAAGCGTCAAAGATTCAAGTGGTTTCATTTCTCCATCCATACTTCCTCTTTACTAGTTACAGCATGAAATAAACGTGAATGAACATCAAAAGAAGTCTTGTTTCAAATGCGGAACGACGTCAATATACACAATTTTTTTCAAGTTCAAGTCTACTGTTAATCAAGCCTCCTGTCAGGTTCGTCAGACAAAAATAGCAGATTTAGTGTTATGATTGGTCAGATTGCCTGAATTAATTAATATATGCTGTCAACAAAAAAAAAAAAAAGGTTTACATAATACATGCATGTACATTGTATTTTAATAGACACACATGCATGTATATATTTGAGAAAATTGTTGTTTTATATATATATATATATGTATTGGAGGCAAGTGCATACTGACAATACAAATGTATAGCCTGAATGCACTGTAAGTCGCTTTGGATAAAAGCGTCTGCTAAATGCATAAATGTAAATATATATATATACATATATATATATACAGTGTTGGGTGTAATGTGTTACTAAGTAGCCTATTTTAGGTAAACGTATTTTAGGTCATTTAATTAGTTACTTATAAAGTACTTGCGTTACATACAGTAAACAATTTCAACAGTTCTAAAATCAATATTGAATTTTAAATCTAAATTTACCATCTAAAGATAAAATAGAATGCAGCGGCTTTAACCCTTCGCGCAGTCTCGTTCACTTTCAGATTTCCCTGATTCACAGAGAAACCTTAAATACTCAGATAAATATAAGACTAAAATCAATAGAATCTAAAAAACTTGAAGTGTCTACTTTAAAAGAAAGAATTAAAATCAAAAACTAATATTTCTGATTATGTAATCCCTATGAAAGTAAAGCGAGACCAGTCTTTCCCGTATCTGAAAGCTTGAAGTTCGAAACCGAATGTTATCCGATTATGCAATCCTGTACTTTCCCGTGTCTGAGCTCATTATATGCAGTCACCAAATGCTCTCATCTAGATAAAAAAAAACACAAAAAAAATATTGAAGTACAGTAGTGGGCTTGCAAAGACATAATATGACATGACGTGTCAAAAAGACATCTCGATCCCTGTACAATAACATATTGACCTTCACATCAGTCACTCATGAATATTTAAATGACACATGGGTCCACCAAGCCAGATGCTGATGAGGAGAGACAAGTGGTTCAGCACTGGTTGGTCATACATGTGACATTAAAAAAACCCAATGATGAATCTGTGTGTGCGTCTGTGCATTCATCCCATTATTTGACACCCACCCAGATCAATTTGACGCTTGCAGCATTCAGTAGATACGGCATGAGTTCTACACCAGTCCACGCTTTCAGTCACCCTCTCAATAGAGATGAGCCCATTACTGATCATGATAGACAACCTTTAAATATAATGACCAAGACATTACAATGGCCTAATTGAACAGTGATTCTATTTGAAAAACAAATGAGATTTGCCTTGCCAAACACCACCAACTAATAATGGCATTACATGCTATGCTGCAGAGGTTTTCTGTCTCCAGAATGTGAGAGTTATATTAAAGCAATGGTTCATCCAAAAAGGAAAATTTTCTTAAAATCTCTCACCCGCAGGCGATCCAATGTAGCTCAGTTTGTTTCTTAATCGGAACGGATTCGGAGAAATGTAGCATTATTATCAGTGTTGCCAACTGCTTTCAATTGAAAATAGCTAAAACTGGTAGCTAACTGTTACTAGATGACAGAATAATGGCAAATTCACTGATCTATATAAAGATGAATATAGATCAGTGGGCAAGATGAGAACTTAGGGTTTGTCCAAGAAGTTGCTATATTTGTCCATAAACTTTTTTTAAAAGTCTCAAAAGGGGCGGGGAAGTCGCTAAATCTAGCTACAAAATTACTAAATTGGCAACACTTATTATTAGTCCAAACTACAATAACCCACACTCTTTCAATTAACATCTTTATGAAGCGAAAAGCTGTTTGTAAGAAACAAATTGAATAATTACATTGTTTTCTGCTATATTTCTTTTCCAGTGAAAATGTCTCTTGTCTGAATCAGGAGAGAAATATGCAAGCGAAAACAGACTGAAACGGTTCTAAACAAATATTTTGGTGGATTTTGATGTTTGAGGTCAACAGGGGATGAACATTTTACTGGAGGCCGCGTTATTTTGGATTATGGACTCTGCCAAAAGCAGTCTAAAGTTAAAACGCCTTGCTGGATTTGTTTCTTACAAACATACAACTTTTCACTTCACAAGATGTTAAATGGGGCCCGAGTGGATTAATGAAGATGATGAAGATCTACATCTTGGATGACCTGAGGGTAAATATATTTTCATTAAGACTATGTGTGAGTTTTTAATGTGTAAAACATCCCATAAAATGAACAAACAACAAAACTGGTATTAAATGTAGATTTTATTAATGGAAATTTGCCAAATATACACCCAATATCATTTAAGTAAATATTACGTTCATATGTCTATATTCAAAAGTGGTAATTTGTTTGGAGATACAACCCTGATCTAATTGTTCTCCTAAGACTACACCCTATACAGGCCAATAAGCATCAGATTTGCTTAAACCAGAGCGTTCATTGATCGGTTTTGAGTTCGTTCACTTTTCAATGACAATTGCCAAATACAATAGTTTATTCAATTTTCATGAACAACAACAACAAAAAAATCACTAAAAAAACACTTCAGGGCTATGATTCTACCCAGCAAACCATGGCTGACATTTGAATACATTATTTATTTATTAACCATGAATGTGATGACATTTGAGTTTTAGTTTTTATTTGCAGAATTCTGCCTTCTCGTGTTAATACCCAAGTTGATACAAAGTTTAAGACAGATTTTCAAAAATGGACATATATTGAGACATCACTAACCCAGGCCTGTATATATCAGCATATTGAACAGCAAGCGTTAGGACACCAAAGAGATATCATCATATGTTTCGGAAAATGAATGGCATGGAAACATTCCTGCCGTTCCACCGAACAAAAGATCTAGCCAGTGTACAAATGTTGATGTGAGTGTTTAGACTTCATTCCGTTTGTTGAGATTCAACAGTTTCATGCCCTTAAATAAGATTGATCATTTATTCCACAGGGATATATCCAGTCTCACCAAAGGCTCACTAAAGTGCTTTAAGCACCACACATACAGTAGTTAGCAATTAGGTGCTATATACTATTATAAAAATAAATACAATTAAAATATATAAAATAAACAATCAGAGAAAGAAATGACAGATCATTTTTAGTCATTAACAAAAAGCATAAAATGTCCATATTTTCCACGTTCAGTGCATAAATAAGATGATTAATGGACAGTAATTATGGAGTTATGCATGTACGACTATATAATAATATGTCTTTGTCCAGATAACCATAAAGGTAGAATGTAAACACAACATTAGTTAATTTATTTGTGAACAAAAGCATATTATAATGGAGAGCACTATTCCAGAGCTTGCTTAGACCACTTTCAGTTCTTGAGGTCTACAGAAAACCTTTACTACACCAGGAACTATTTTTTATTTGATAGGCACAAAGGCAATTTTTTACTTTGCCCAAAAGACACATATCTCTACAGAGCTATGCTATTCCTGCACTTTTTGTCTTTATGGGTAGAAACAGAAAGCAACTTTACTCATGTTGTGCCACTTTAAAGGTGCATGTGAACAATTGTTTTTCGTACACTAGCCGCAGTATACTAGCTGTGGTCTTTTCACATCCATCACAACCAAGCTAATAAAACATAATACACAAATAACACAAACAAAAGAGATACATGTGAAACTTCTAGAAGGACACCGTTTCCTGATGACTTCAGCAAGACATATTGAGATGTAAATGAGTGATTGTTATACATGTAAGCATAAGACCAATTCATTAAAATGCTATGCCTGATATTTAAAAAAGGATGCAATAGAGCGGTTTCCCACACAAAAGACCAGTGAATTTCCATTATTTTTCTGACTTTTTCCAGCGAAGGCCCAATATACACAATTTTTTACATTTTGACTGAATACACTCAAGATGAGCAATTTCTAGCTAAATAAATGAATGATAAAAGTAATAATAAAATGAATTGAAAAAAGTGAAGTTTTTTGTTTAATTCTATAATTTTTAATTCTATAATTAATTTTTAATGACTGTGGGAACTCTGAATATTCCTTAGTTAAAAAAAAATCTGATAATAAACATGTAAACCACAAATGCAAAAAACAAGTTAAATGATAACTGACAAATCGTATGTTTTATATGCAAGACAAATTATGTTAAAATAAAAGAAAGAGGTCAACAACAAAATAAAATTATATTTCTGAGATTAAAATGTTTATAATTGAGGGTATTGTTTTTTTCCCTCTTATATTGAGCAACATTAAATGTCTTTTTTGTTCCGATCATGTCCTATGCAGTCACTAAATAAATGTGTACAAACAATTTAACGAAATACCTGGACACTCAAGCAAATTGGTTTGTAATCAGAAGACTGTATTATTAAAATCACAAGTCAAGTTCACTTCATTAATGGAAACTTTGGCATTTGATGTAGACACACCTCAAGGGCTGTACAATGAAAACATATTATCTCCACTTCACTACTTTCACTGTTATTTCAGTCATATTGCATCAGTAATCACAGAACATGAACACACTTACAAAGGTCTAATTCTTTTCAAATCACGTTAAAAAAAAACTTAATAAAATTCACAATTCAACAGGTTTGAAACAGACAGGGTCTTATTGGCAGCATATAAGAGAAACGTCAAATATATTTTCCTACATCCTCACTCATCAAATCCCTATTTTCAATTCCATCAATTAAAAAAAATAAAAGGATTAAATTGAAAGAAAAATCCTGCAATGGCTCTGGAAACAGGAACTATTACGTAATATCTGAGGCATAATATGATGAGTGTTTTTTGTTTTGTCGGGATAAATATACAAGCATTATAGATTAATTTACCTGAGTAAGATATCATAAACTGTACAAAGCTTTTAAAAGACTAAAGCACATACATTAGACGAAGGACTACAAACATGTTACTCCACTGATGGTGTAGGTAGTGCAGATTAGAGAAAGGCGGGTGGACGGACACAATTCTACACAATTCATACCTTCAACAACGAGAACCGCTCTTTCACTCCTCCAGAATCTGATGCAGGACCTTCAGCAGGTTCTTCAGGCCGTAGATGTAACCCTGGTCAGGAACGTCACTAGGGAAGACATGTGCAAAGTCAATCATCTTTACCTCCACGTCACTGACCGTTTCCTGTCCCGCTTCGCTCTTGCTCTCCTTCTTGTCCTCTTCCAGTCTTGCCAAGCCGCGGTTGCCGTTGGGCTGCTGCGAGGAGCTCCAAACGCCATTGTCCTGTTTGGCTTGGAAGTGGCTCCGGCCGCAGCCTTTCTTGTGCAGGGAGTACATGGTGGAGAGGCTCTGATCGATGTTGTTGTTCTGCTCACAGGCCTCGGGTGCGACCGGGCTCTTCCGTACGGTCTGAGAGACGAGACTGGGAGCGCAGATGCCCTCATAGACGAAGAGCAGAGAGCTTGCATAAAATTTGAACCGACTCTGGCCCTCAAACCACTGAAGGATCTTCTGGACTTTGAGGATGCTGGCAGTGATTGCATCTTTGCGGAGAACGTCGCCGTTGTAGAAGAACTTGGATAAACCTGCAAGACAATGAGGATGATGTTCAAAACTTAATTATCAATGAGTCAGGAAGGAAACAACCACAGAAGATGTCGAATGTGTTATATTATGACAGTTAATCTGAAACTATTTCAATTTGTCATCAGGCAATCCTAGACAAAGCTGAATTTGTATGTGCATTGGCTGGCTCGATTGACAAAAATTTGACACACACACACACATGTTGGTTTTTATGGTTTACGGGGACTTTCCATAGGCGTAATGGTTTTTATACTGTACAAACCGTATGTGCTATTGCCCTACACCTACCCTACACCTAAACTTAGCCCTCACAGGAGACGGTGCATTTCTATTTTCCCTCAAAAAAACTCACTCTGTATGATTTATAAGCGTTTTAAATTATGGGACACTGGAAAATGTCCTCATAAATCACCTTCTCCTTGTAATATATGATGTCATTATACAAATTTGTGTCCTCATAAACCACATAAACATGCCCACACAAACTCAATGCAATAAGTAAAATAAAAATGTAATAATTATTTCTATGGTTCAAACTGTGGAGCCTGCTTTCCAGGGAATCAAGTAAAAATCTGTAAAAATAACACGGGCACAAACCTTTACACAAATTTGCACTGGATAAAATGGACAACCATTATTTCTTTTTAATAAATCCATTCAAATTCACACCTACGTGTTCACATCCTCATGTGGCATCACATCCTTTTTGCAAAGAGTTATGCAGATTACGAATGTTATTCTGGTACATATAAATATACAACACAACTGGTCAAAAGTTACGATTTTTTAATGCTGTTAAAATAAGTATTTTATGCTAACCAAGGCTGCATTTATTTAATCCAAAATACACTAAAAATTTTAATATTAGAAAAAAAAAAAATAAAAAGGAGGATAGATTTGATATGTCTCAAATTCATTTTAAAAGACATATCAATCCAGGAAAGAACACTGTGCTTGTCAAGGCATTTCAAGGGGTCTTGGTTTCCTCATTCATCTTCAATAAATGCACCAGAAACAGTCTATTTTAGGTAACCGTGTTATGGTGTAAACAGTATGATGCTTTGACCCTGTGGTTGACCTTACCTTCCTTGATCGTGTCCTTCACGAGACCTCTTCCATAATGCTGGTCATATGTGTCAAAGCTGTCTAAGCCAACTTTAAACACCTAAAAGACAGAAAGAAATATTTGAAACTAGAGTTGAATATGAATAATCTCTTCACAGGTCTGGCTCTCCCTCTAGAGGACATTCAAGGTCATTACAGTATCTCCTCTGATTGAATTAACTAACTCCAGTGAGGAAATGAAATTCAAGTTGAACTTCTGGAAAGGGCGATGAGAGAGCCAATGTAATATCATACTGTGTAATTTGGGTTTATTTTGAGAGGGGCATTAAGTTCCTTTCTATATCATCCAAATCAACAGCGCAATTATGAGTAATGGTTCTGTTTGCTTGGTGGTTATGCAGATCGGCTCTTTTCATCCATCTGTTTTTCCGTACGGCTTGCAAAGAGCTAAACCCTTGGGATGGTCTGAGAGAGACTGAGAATTTACATACCGTCTGCTCCCCATCAATATTTCACCAAGAAACTGGACCCCGCTGCCCTTTCTATGTGCAATTTTAGACAACTCCAGTCCTGAAGAGTTCAAATTTACATATTTTTTTATCTAGTAAAAGGTCAACCAATCATTTTCCTTAAATGACTGGACTGTGCTTCTTTTACTTAAGCTGTCCTTTGAGCCAGAGTGGTAAAACAAACAAGACAAACATCCAACATACATACTCAAATAAAACAAATTATAAAACAAAAGCTCAATTCTTGTTTGAAATACAAATTTTAAATACGAAAATACAAATATAAATAAATCCACTCTGACGATTACACTGTAAAAAAAAAAAAAAAAGATATCCATAAAAACAGGGCACAACATACTGTATTAAATTCAAATTAAATAATTTTATGTATTGATTTTTTACAGGCATTTTACCTTTATTTAGAATTTTTCACTTCATTGCATTGTGTTGCAGGGTAAAATTTTTTTTTAGTAAATTAATTAATAATGTTCTAGCAGAAATTATCAGTATATTTACTTTTTTTTTTAACTCAGAAGACTAAAAGTCCGACATTTTCGTCAGAAATGTTCGCACGTTGAAAAATAAATACGACCTCACGTTATGTCAATCACGTTTACACACTGCCTCCGAAATTTTCGTCTGTCATAAAAATTTTTTGGATCGGGTTAAATTTGTGTTTTTCGCATCCGTGGCAAGCATTTTGAGAGGTGTTTTGACAGTTCAGAGCCACCGTACAAGCGAATTCCAAAATACAGCATGGCGATTGTCAAGTTCATCCACTTCATCTCGCAGCACAAAGCACTGTATATAGATCCTTGCACACAGAGTTCACAGAAATTGGTGGTCTTCCTTTTAATATGTGGCTCTAATATCGCTAGCAAAGCATCAAACTGAGCCACTGACATCCTGAAGTAAACTTTGAATCGACCGTGATATTTCCGATGATCCTTAATAAGGAGGCGGAACTCTCCGTCCTCTATATTTTAGGATTGGATGGACCCATCATGGACTCAATATTTCCTATTCTTGAAAAAACCCTTATAAAACCCCAAAAGCAAATCTCACGGGAGGACAACCAAATCATCCTCAATGCTTAAAGAGATTTTGAATCAAGCCGTTCTGCTAAAATGAATTTTTTCGCATCGGAAAAAACGCCTTAAAATACATCATCTGAACAACATTTTGAGGTGTGGTAATTGTAGTATAAGTGGAATAATTGACTCAGAGCCATTTAATTATTTGTTCAAGTTAAGTTTCTGCTACATGTGGATATATAAAATGGAATGAAATTTGTGCCTCACAGGACCACTGTGCTACATTGACAGACATATTATCCTATAACATATATGAATAATTGATTACATTATACTAAATACATTTATTTTAAAGGCATCTGACTTTATTAAAGGGAAGATGCACTGACACATGTACACGTGTCACACATGCACATGTAATACAGTCAGGAAAGTTTTACAATACATGTTTAAATCCATGTACAAATGACAAAAGGCAAAACATATAAAGCCTCTTCTCAGACAACCTGCACATTTCCTCTGAGATAATAAAGAACGACATTGCTTGGCATAAGTGAAGAGCGTTGAGTAAACCTCATCCATCATGAGCTGATGATAAAGTGTTTAGAGGTCTCCACCCGTGTTTCTCAAGAGAGAAGCAAAAGACCCTGAGGATGCAGGGAGAGGCCACGGCGTCGGTGAGATAAGCTCATCCTGTCTGATGGTACAGATATCCAAACATATCTCTCTCTCTCTCTCTCGCTCTCCCTCCCTCCCTCCCACGCACCCACACACCCACACCACACACTAAGTCATTCCATACTAAGCCAATTATGTTTGCATTATGCTAACCCCTACCTCTTTATTAACAATTGTTAATTGAAATACACTTTGTCAAAAGTTTGGAATCTTTACAAATTCGTAATGTTACTGAAAGCCGTTTACATTCAACAACGCTGTATTTATTTGATCAAAATGCAGTAAAACAGTAATATTATTACAATTTTATTGTTTTCTACATTTCTTATTATTATCGATACTGGAAATAGTATTTCTTGCTTCAATGAATTTGAAAAAAAAAAATCTGAAAATTTAAAAGAACAGCATTAATTTTAAATTGAAACATTTTTTACATTTATAAATGTCTTTACTATCACTGTTGATCAATGTAATGCATCCTTGATAAATAAATAGTTCTTTCTCTATTATGGTTAATATGATTTGGTCATTTGTTTTAGGCTATTCCTCTCTTTTTTGGTGAATAGATTTGACTTATTCTTACAATATGACTCACTGCATGAACTTCTCATCCGTTCAAATTAGAATGTGCTGCAGAGGAGGATCAAATGTTTTTGGAGAGCACAGATGGAATTCTTAATAAAAGATGATTTGGGGATTCATTATTTGTGGAGATGTTAAGGGCTCTTTAGACCTGTGGGTCCTTAGAATGGCTCACCCTTTCAAGTCATTAGTTCATCACTGTTGTCATACTACATTTAATAACACTCAATAAACAAGAAGAGCTGTCATCATCTGCGTCAATCCCAAAAAGTATTTCAAGCTTTGAGAAATTACACATATCTCTGGCATTTTCTGTGCTTTTTCCAAGATTTATTCACATATACAAGCTGCCAAGAAAACATATGACTAAACAAGTCAGATCGGAGGCGTAAGCTAAATGAACAGGATGTGTTACGCAAGACAGCTGTTGACTTCATTCAGATCCACACAGAGCATTTACAGAACATAGATGCCAAACAGATACAGATATAAGCACTCCGTATGCTCATTAATAATACTCATACACTACCGGTCCAAAGTTTCACCACTGATAATAACAAGAAATGTATCTTGAGCAAATCAGCATATTAAATACAATTTCTGATCAAGTGTCACTGAAGACTCGAGTAATGATGTTGAAAATATAGCTTTACATCACAAGAATGTATTACTAAGTGGTTAAACGGATCGTAGCTGATCCGTAATCCATATGGACCAGACTCTATGGTTCAGAACACGTGATTTGCAGATTAGCCATCATAGAATTAAAGTTTATTGATTCCTCTCTCATCTCATTATGCTTGAACAGACAAATACAAATAAAAATGGTCAAAATCTCTGCAAATATTCTCGTAAACACTGTCACTTTTGTTTTAAGTGAATGTTAACAGTTGAGAAGAAAATCCGATATGTATCTTTATATTTAATCTTTGCATTCAGTCTTAAAATGACCGCAGCATATAAATACCTGCTGTCTGTGTTCTTAATGTTAATCAAACAACAACACACAACTTTAACCAAGATCAAGCTATACAGTGAACACTATAATGTTATTTTAGATTTAGGAATAATTAAATTTGTGTACCTGAATACATCTCGGTTACATATGTAACCTCCTTCCCTGAAGGAGGGAACGGAGACGTCACGTCGGATGACCGACGAACATTGGCATGCGATCATTGTAGGGTTGTAGCTATCGAATATTTTAGTAATCGAGTATTCTACCAAAAAATCCATCGATTAATCGAGTAATCGGATAAAAACTATGAAGAGCAATCCTAAATATACAAGAGAAAATAAGACAAGTCTCTTAATGAACAAGTCATTTGTTTCCTTTTTTAGATTTTTTTTTTATTGCTGAAATAGCATATATTAATAACTGAAAACTAAACCCATTTAGTTCATTTAATTTCCATTTTACATTAAAAATGCAAATACAAATAAGATAAGGTACAAATAAGGTAAACAGTGCCACCTAAAACTTAAATCAAAATAATAGTATTAAAAAATAATAATAAAACCTAAACATTGTGCAACTTAACTTCCACATTTGATCCTAACTAAAGCTCAAGCCTGACACAAGCCTTTACTGTCTTCTTAGAAGAATTGTGGCTTTTGTAAGAGGCAAAAATTAGTGGACCAGATGCTAATGTGGAACAAAAACAAGGAGTCCATACACAACATTAACACATTTTTCAGCAACATGAATTTACAGTTATTTGGAGAATAAACCCTCTTAAATATCTCTCTGCATACTGTGTGTGTGTGTGTGTGTGTGTGTGTGTGTGTGTAATCCTTTATAGGAGCATGTGGTTGCAAACAGTGCTCTGCATGTAGTTACAGTCAATGGTAGGGATGCACCGAAATTAAAATTATGGGCCGAAACAGAGAATTCTGGATGTGTTTGGTCGAAAACCAAAACCGAAAATGCTTTGTAATAATTATTTATTTTATTAAATACTATAAAGTAATTTTGTAAGACTTTTAATTTAACTCAATTTTAAATGACACGGAATTTAAAAAAACAAGCCAATAAAATAACCACACTTTTATTGAAAGAAAATTGGACAGAAAATATATTAATATTAAATATCAATGTATTATTTTTATTCAGTTATATGCAACAGAATCAGACATAACTGTTGTTGTTGTTTTTGACTAATTATCCAAATAATGTATAGTCCTGCAAACAGGGTTTTTCTTTCTCAAAATGCGGCGGTGGTACCATCCTGATCATGTGCACACAATGTACCCTTCAACACTTTTTACATGCAATGCATTTTAGGTGTTATAATAATTATATGATTGAAGAAAATGACAATTATAAAGTTATGTTTTATTTTCTCTCACCTAATGTTTTATTGTTATTTGTTTTTAAAATAGCCTCATGAAATGTTTTATTTTTCCTCAGAAATTCTGTGTTGTGTATCTGGTTATCAAATGAAGGCATAACACATCAATTTCATTTATCTTTACATTTTTGAAAATTTTACTTTTTTGGCAAACAAAGGGAATTTACTATTAAAATTATTGTTGGAAATATTGTGTTATCATTCCTTAAAATAATAAAGTTTTCATAATTTTAGTAGTAGTTGTAGTATGTACATTCTGCTGAACTAATATTTCTGCTGCACTGTCAACAAAAAACTGACTTTTATTTTGACGGGTTGCCGTGAATACATTTACATTTCTGTGTGTATATGATATGAGGATAGTTTTACTCAAATGAAACGCTCATGAAGTGACTCTCAGAGCAGTTCTGGAGATGCTGTTCGTGTGTTTATGTCCTCATTGAGACGTCACACGCGCTTCAGTGTGTGTGTGGTAAAGGAAAACGCGCGTTTCTGTCATCTATTCATACAGAGATATGACCGCGTAATATGAGTTAATGGTCATCAAATCGCGTAAATCAGTGGGAAATTAATGAAAATTTTGATTCGGTGTGAAGAAACATCAAGTAAACATGTATAATCAGCGAATGTGAGTATAGATCAGTGAAGGAGGATTTTACCAGCGTGGTTCCCAGATCAGCTCTACTGCATGTCACAGCACAGCAGCTCTACTGCAAACAGCAACAAGTATACTAACGTTACATAGACCTTTCTTGTCGGCACGTTATTTGAGCAGACTCTGCTTTTCCGGTGAGCATGAGCGGTAACGGAGCAGAATGATAGAGCGGAGCGTCACACTGCGCAGTGATGACGGCTGAGGGAGAGGGCAAACCTGGACACTGCTGGGCGGTGCGGTGTGGTATATATTTTCGGCTGCCGAAAATTCAGTGTATCGCTAGTAAATGGACAAAAAGATTCCTCAAGGCACAAAATTTGCCTCGATGATTTTTTGTATTCGAGTTACTCGAGTAAGTCGAGGAATCGTTTCAGCCCTAGATCATTGCATCCAGCTGCCGCTGATCACAGCGTGAGTATAAGAGGCAGCAGGTGCACCGGATTAATTCATGCTTTCGCTGAGGAGCCGAGCAGTGACCCGGCATCTCAGCAGTGGTACAGCAACTGTGGCGACGGGACGTGGCGTCTCCGTTCCCTCCTACAGGGAACGAGGGTTACATACGTAACAGAGACATTCCCTATCAGTCGGTCACTCCGAGTCACGTCGGATGACCGACGAAATTGGGATCCCTACCAAAGCACCACAGGAGCTGCCCCTTCCAGCGCCCTGTATAGGCCTCCTGATCCTTCCTATAAGGCAGACGATAGGACCGGGCTCTACACAGAGAAGGTCAACTACTGCTGTACCTAGAGCAACCCAAACAGTAGGACTTGAATAACACTGGGAAAGTGTGCCCTTCCGCTTGGAAGAGGCACACTGCGAAGTCACCTCCTCCCAAAGGGGGTTGAGTGACATTACTCATGTGAAGTAACCCCATAGGGCCCCATTGCACATGGAAGTCTCTGAGATGGCTCAAGCTGCATCATTAGAGACGATAGAACGTGGTCTGCCAGGGGAAACACGGCTCTAGTAGGAATACCGTGGAAAACACATATGGGATCCCAACAGGGTCACTTGTTCTTTGAATCTCTAACGCACTTGATTGAGACAAAGCACAGACGGGAATAAGGAATCTAAATTAAACATTTAAATACAATTTGTAATCCCACAGCATCAGCCACCTCGATTGAAGTGAGCTGGATGCCCCTGAACCTGGGGGAACGCCGGGCGAAATGAATCACATAACCGTGTCTGATGGACCACAGGAGCCACCGAGGCGTACTGGGGAGCGCTAGTTTTAACCAGGCACCAAGAGACCGTGCTAGCGGGACCAACGGGACCACCGACGTACTCGCGGAGGGGCAACGAGGTGAAACACAGGGACCCAGCCCGGGGCCTGTGACGGCAGAGGGCGGGGTCTGGATGCACAGCATAACACTCACCTGATTCCTCCTCGTGCGGGAGGAACACAGGAACCCGGCTTGAGGCTTGTGACAGCCCGGCGTGTGACGACTTGAAGTGGGGACTCGAGTGCTACAGCCCTTGCCTGGTTCCACGAATGGGCAGGAGGAGTGCTCTTGGGCAACTCACTGCTGCCTGCTGGCGAGAGAGGAGGAGGGAAGCGATCCCGTGATGCACGGTTCACCACTGTCCTTCTCTTGAGACCCAGAGACTGAGAAATCGCTCCTTTACTGATGTTTTGGGTACGGAACAATTCTAACAACACATAACAACAAGATTCCCCACCTGGCCCTCCACCGGGGGAGGGAGAGGTGACTCACCATCTCTGACGAGCAGTCTCCTCGATCTCTAGGTTGCCCGTCTCAGGGCCTCTCTCACCACTCACCAGGACCACTAGCGTGGACATCACACTCGTTTTCCAGAACACTCTTCTGTAGAAAGGAGACCAGTAGCTTCAACCACTACCGCTCGGCTCCGAAGCGAAAGGATGAATTAATGCGGTGCACCTGCTGCCTTATATACTCACACTGTGATCAGCGGCAGCTGGATGCAATGTTCGCATGCCAATGTCCATTGGCTTGTTTAGTTACACTCGAAGTGGATTGGTCTCTCTGGTGAGATCCCAATTTCGTCGGTCATCCGACGTTACTCGGAGTGACCGACTGATAGGGAACTGATGTTAGACCTTACTTTATTTGCAACTGTGTTCTGTTGTATTTATCTATATGTTGGTAATTTGTGTATCTGTTCACTTACTTTTAATAATGTTTGAAATCATTAATTAGGCTAGTAGTTTTTTATGGTATGGAAGTACATTAAGTGTGCTGTAAGGGAAAAAAAGTATAGCAAAGTAAAAAATGTTCTTGTTGAGCTGAAAAAGATCCATACAATGTAAAATAAACTTTAAAACGTAATATAATCCACGCCATGTTTTGTGATCAGTTGAACCACTATAAAACACATGAAAAGTTTTTTTTTTAATTGTAATAGATGTTTTAAATGATTTTTAACTAAATAAGTCAAGTAACAATGATTACCAAGGCTGCATTTATTTGATCAAAAATATATTTATTTTTTTTTTTACTTTTGAGCGGTAGTGCGTGTTTGCATTAAATGCACATGCTCATATGTGAATATGACAACATCTAACACCTTAAACGCATTAAAAAATAGAATTTTGCTGAACCTTGCTATTTACTCACACCAAAAAGAACCCCTTATTATTGTACGAATAGGCATGAATGCAAGCAGGGCTGCAACAGCTTATCGATAAAAGAGATGATAAAAAAATGTATAACTGCAGTAATTCTGACAAAAAAAAAATAATTTTCTAAAATATTTAATTTCAGACATTAAATGAGAGTTTACATTTCTACATGTATTTTTATGAGTGCAGTATCAGCAGATCCCAGTTGTTTCTTAAATTTGAGATTATGTTTTTTGACTACGAGCGTGAATTCCTTTTGTGGTCGATTATAACTGTTTAAACAGCATTGTGCTTAACTACAGTGGTTGAGATGATCTAAGTTCACCAGTTTACAGAGGATTTATGATTGCTTCAACCACTATTGCAGTAAATGCTGTCCACTTTTTTAAAATATGCTTCTTAACAAGCGTTCTTGCATGCTCCGTTTGATTATACAGACCAAATTTCCCTCCCAAGCTATCCAAACACTTCACTCCAGCAGTGTTGACGACAGGCTCAGTAAATGTGTGACTGTAGTGCACACAATGCTGTGGCTTTACCCCCTTCTGTCTGCTCTAAAGCTGCTGGCTGTTAATAAGGCCTAAAACCTCTTAAAACACAAGGCTCTGGCACCGGCTGTACCAAAGATTATCATTAGATGAAATGGCAGGACCTATGGAAAAGCAAAGCCACATTCTGGACTGAAAGATCAAGCCGAGTAAGGCAGTTGTAAGTAATAAGTTATATGCTTCTTTATCATTGAATAAAAGCATCTACAGACATCTTGAGGACTGCAGTGTTTGGGTTGTATACAGGACGTAGTGATGATTCAAAAGAGTCAGTAGAGAGTGGAACAACCACATCAGAAACATGTTAGGTGAGTCTTTGACACCGGCTGCCTTTTTTTACTTAAAGCCACTTTGACACCTCAACGGTTCTGCTTCATATTACACAGCATACACGACCCACACACAATTCACAAGTTTCACAATGTGAAGGTGACAGCAGCTAACACTCCTAAGGCATTCAAAAACAGACCTAATTTGGACATTGCTATATCTGCACTGGGGCGGCAAAAAAAAAAAAGACCTCAATCGCGATTGGCATGTACATCTTGTCAGTGAAGCACTGTTCTGTTTAAGTAAATCTGTAGTAAATCTCCATCCGAAGGCCAGAGGGCGCTCTCGCACGGAAACTCCAAATACACCCTGCTGAAGAAATCCAGGATATACCTAAAGCTGACGCCCTTGACGCCTTTTTTTCTCCTCTCGGAGTCCTTGCTGAACATGCGTTGCAAATACCAACGGCATTGTCCTCCTCTGCCACCGAGAAAAACTTCCAGACTGGTGAAGACATGATCACAAATGATGACGTAATGAGCGGACACAAGCTGAGAGTCACTGAAATTTAAAGCAGGTCACTTGCAGTCGGAAAGAGGATGAATCTCAGATAAATCAGACGGATTGATTGATTTCGCAGCAAGCGTACTTTGTCGGGTCTAGATATCGGATTTCCTTTATTTATCGGAGAAATAAAAATGATGTCATTTTCATCCATATCGGTCGATAATATATCTGTCCGATAAATATCGTGCATCCCTACTTTAAACTCTTTTGAATGTTTAAATAGGCAAGGCCTAAAAACACGTGCAAATGATAAGCTTTTGTGACGACGCGCAGCAGTGGCCCATCAACTGTCCTGAGCATCTTTTCAGGCTGGCCTCAGCCATTCGGTTGAGATCGCGGGCCCCCCCCCCCCCCAGCTGTGGGCCTCTATAATCGTCATCACCTTTCACCTCACTAGCGACGGCCCTGATGATGGTCAGAGTATTAGCTTTAGACTAGGAATCCATCCATATGGAGGATATCAAACATATTCAATATTTTGAGTTTTAAAACATTGTTTTCATTGTCACTCAGCAAGTGTATGATGCCTAGTGACTTAAAATATGTTGAGATTTAAATGGTTTTCATGTAACTATAATATTTTTTTTTATGAGATCAGTAACGGTAAAGGGACATTCACTTTTTTATTGCCTTCAAACATTAGGCAGAATGTGGAGCATCAATTTAGAAAATTAATAAAAAATAATACATTTGTATTTTTTTAAATCATCAATTAATCCAAATAAATAAATGACAGATTATTTGTTAATAAAAAATAATTGTTAGTGTATATAGCATATTGTTAATTGTACATTGCAAATTGTTAATTGGTAGTGTGTGTTTGTGTGTGTACTTTTTTATGTATGACATGTAAGCATGTCAATAGTTAATCCATTAATCTTTCAGAAATAATCAATAAAATAACTTTAAAGACAAAAACATACCCTCATCCCCAGAACCAAGAAGCCGATCTCCTCCATCAGCGGGTATTTCCTGATCTGCTGTTCCCGTTTCTCCTGTGAGGCGAAGGGGTCATAGCTCTTCTGGCCAATCTTCACATCCATGATGCATGGCTTCTGAAACCTGCGTGTCACGTCCTCCAGCTTGAGGTACAGGTCTGTGGAAGAGAGCAAACAAACATGCAGACTAAACATGCTGTACAGTATATCCACCTATCTCCTCATAGCTTCATGCATCCATCTGTGTGTACCTGTGGGAGCATCTTGTGAGGACCACGTGCCATAGTACTTGGGAAGGTGCGCTTGGAGGTCTATAAGACAGGGGTCGCAGTGGTCTTCAACATACACCTGACAAAAACAACAAGATCCCACTGTGAAATTTCTGAATTCGAATGGATTCATCAGTGTATATATCATTTACTACTGTAAATGTGCGGTCACTTTAGCAAAACTTGGCTACACTTCGCAGACAAGAAAAGTGTAACAGTATATAAGTGCATGAAGCACACCTCACACAGAAGTCATTTTCAAACAAGCAGCTTTCTGTTGCTCAATGTGGTGAATTTGTGCGAACAACTTGAACATGAGCGAAATCTGCAAGGGGAACTTGTGTGCCCTCATGTGAAACTCTCAATCTTCGATTCCTATAGCTTGTTAGCAATCACGTGATTCTGATGATGCGCAAAATTCAGATGGAGGGCAGCAGAATTGATGAGATGGAGGAAAGTCCTTACTTTACCAGTTTAGACACTATTACAAGAGAAAGGCATAAACAGAAAATCATAACATATGCTGGACGTGATCCTTGGAGCGATTTTTCAACTAAATTGAAATACTTGCCTGCCATCGAGGTGGTGGATATTGACAAAGAAACTAACCCTGATTGCAGAGTCAGACAAGCTATTTTGGAAGTGAATCCTGCATTTATATGAGGGATATGTGTCACTCTTGAAACTTTGCTGCAGTCAGTAGCATGTACAGGCTATGTGGCCGTTGGTCCTGTTAGCAGCATGTAAAAAAAAACTTTTAATCAAATTCTGAATTGATTATAGCTTAGAAAGCCAGCACATAACATTTCCATATAATCACTAAAAAGCAGTCACTCACTTCAATTTATCGCAGTCTCACAATGTTCCGATATAATCAATAAAGCTCTCTAAACTACAAATATAATACCTTATTTACATCGTGTCTATGTGTGGCATTTAACAATGAGTGAATTCTGACTGTCTCACGCTGAATACGTACGAGTTGGTGCCCTGTATCAATTTATATATGTCTTTATTAACATCTTAATATATTATTATATCTTATATTACCCATTTGCACACAACAGTATTATCCAACTCGGCTCCTCCTGACCACATATGTAGGTTTAAAAGCCAAATTTTCCTGTGTTTTTCAATTTATTGCCTTTTCCCCCCATGAACAAAAAACAATTCATACACGATAAATGACTGATTGGAGCATCTATAAACAGTGAAAAACATAGGCATTTTGAGTTTCTGCTAACGATTCCTATATAAACAAAAATCACTTCTTGCCCTCCAGCCACATTTCACGCCACAACAATGACGTCATGTGCAAACAACCTTTAACTGAGCCATGGTAAATGTGACCACACCTTAACTGTGCATTTATAAAAAAAAAAAAAAAACAAAATGAATAATCACAATTTCTACCATATACTGTATGTGCATGTTTTCAGCTTGGATGGTAACCATATATTACCCACATGTAAATAGTCAATATGACTCCCATTTCCCTTCTTTGTATTTTTTTTTTTTTACAGTCTCAGAGGGGCAACAACTTTAATATTTTTAATACGCCATCAGCATTCAGAAAATATATAGTTATCTAATTTTAATGAGAAAGTATTTGAATAGGCTACCTATTAAAAATATCCTCTGTATAAACATGAATGAGCAACTTTAAACTGCGCTGCGCTATATCTGGTTTCCTGCATTGTAATTTTCTCTGTATACTGTGGGAGAATTTTGTGTTGCCTAGACCTTCTTTGAGAAAATATGATTCCAAGTGCACACAAACTCAACTAACTGAGTGTACTGTTGGTTAGTACCCCCCCCCTCCTTTTTAAATTGTGTAAATATTTATACTTCTAATTTATTATTTTTTTATTTTATTAATTGATTGGTTTTTGACGATTATATTTCCAATTAGTTTAGTAAATAATATGTAAAAAAAATATAAATGTAACCACAGCAATTATTATGATTGGTTTTACTGTACTTAAATTAAATGGTATGATATCATACATCAGCTTTATATGAGCCACCTTGCTCTGTAAGATATCGGCACTAGAAAGAAAAAAAAGAAAAACTATTGTTCAACTACTACATATAACAACGATTTAAACCCTTGCTTTGGTGCAGTGCTGGATTGAAGATGAGTGGGTGGCCCTTCACTGTCGTCCAGGACATTAGTGTTTGCACTACAACTACTATGCGTTCACATGTGTCACTACTTCCCCATGAAATTTAAACGATTAGATCACAAAATATTTTGGACTCTATTACAGAGCTGATCACATGCGATCAGATGACCAAACACGGATCTTAATACCAGGCATTAATGGATTTAAAAAAAAACTTCTTCAGAAATGCTAATGCTCCGTTTCAGTCTTCTAATTGCACCAAAGACAATGGATGACAGAATAATACACAGAAAGGGACATTATGGGTTCATCGTGTCATACTAAACCTGTATGACTTTTGTGGAACATGAAGATATTTCGAGAAATGTCTCAGTGTTTTTTGTACAATTTGAAGTCAATGGTCATTAAAACTTTTTGGCTACTATCTTTCTTCAAAATATCTTCTTTTGTGGCCAATGGAAAAAAACAGGTCGTCATCATTTTGGTGTGGAATTTATTCTCTATATGTGCATACCAGTGGTGTTTTAAAATGAGGAGGCAGCTACTAACATTATTTATTTAATTTTTTAAATACTACTTATACATTCCATAGTGTTTTTATGCATTTTTACATTTAATAAAATAATAACTTAAGGCAGTAACAATTTGAACAATATTTTGGAAACACTTTACAATAAGGTTTCATTAGCTAACATTAGTAAACTACTTCAGTAAACATGAACTTAAAATGAACAATACTTCTATAGCATTTATTAATCTTAGTCAGATGGTATTTACACCATCTGACTAAGTGAAACTACTACTACTACTAAGTGAAAATAGTAGTATTTTCTCGGCAATATGCTATTTACACTAAGTGCAAAATATAGATTGCATTTTCACTATGTTAAAATAGCAATATTTTCTGCTACTTATTGCAAATAGTGGCAAATATCTAATGTACTGAATGTAAACTATAATTTTTATTCCAATTTTTAAATAATGCCACCATATTGGGAAAATATGGTCCCCACACCTACCCGATGTGATGAGATTTGAAAACAGGGGGAAAAAAAGTTTAAAAGAAGGTGGAATCGAACCTGGGTCGATCGTATCAAAAATGACTTCGGCAAGCGCTTTACCATCGCCACTGCAGCTATGTTTAGACTGTTGTCTTTTGTAATGTTGACTAGCCCTATCACACTTTGGTGGGAGAGGTTAGTGTAAATATCCTCTGCCAACAAGGCAGGCTATTTGCACTTAGTGTAAATAGACACTCCATTTCTTTATTTGTGAAGTGATGTTCAGCTGTTTGTTTTTAACTTATTTACAGGTTAACATCATAAGAGCCCTGTAAACACTGTCACAGACCCCAAGATACATCTTTCATTTCATCAAGCTGAATGCTCACTAACTGACACAGTCATCACGTTTTCAAGTTTCATTTTGATGTGACACAAAGCAGTGATATCTAAGCAGGTGAGTTGTTTACTTACTTTATAATTAGTCTTCATTCAGTCCGCGAGCTCACATGAAAACAAGAGGTGGGATTTATCGCACAAACTAATCACATCCAATCATAACCGATCATATCCAATTATGGAGGCATCGCCCTCATTCATTCTCAATTACCCCCCCACTAAACCCACGGCATGCTATGGTGTCTCTGTTGAAAGTCAATGGGCCAAAGGGAGGCAAGTAACTTGTAACTCCACTGTCACTTTTCCCGTAGGTGTAGCTATTGGACAGTGTTATTTTATAAAAACAAGTGACTTTTATACTTGTAATGTCATGTTTAGTAATATTTACGTTGTTTAATTTTGGAAATATCGATTATTTTCTCATCTAATTTTTTGAGGAGACACTGCCTCCCTTGCCTCCTCGGAGGAAACGCCCCTGGTGCATATTGTAAAATGTATTTCGGACCATGTGTGTGAAATTAACAAGTCCTCGAAGGTCCTTAAAAAGTCCTAAATATCTAATAGTCATATTATAAGACGGCTTAAATTTGGGGACAGAAAATCAGGAAATGTAATACAGCCTAATGTGATTATAAACTTGCACTGTTTGCACATGTTCTGCGATTTCAGAGCACTTTGCAATCAATGATTACCACTCATTTATAACAGTGTTTACTTTATGGTTGTAATTAGAGGCTGATGTTTATTCGGGAATCCCATGGGTCACGGGAATCCTGAGGGATGGGAAACAAAATCACTACGAATCACGTGATTGGGACGGGACAGGAAACAATGTCAGCGGGAGTGGGACCGGGAATAGTAATAACACTATGATACCCAACTTTATACACAAATATACTTTTTATATTAATACATTATATATGGGTTTTCATCTGAAAGATGTATGTAGTAGCAACTTTACATGGCTGCTTAATCTAATGTTAACCTAGACCGCATACTCAAATGCTCATGTAGAAGAGTGCTTTTGCGTTCTGCCGAGTCATGTAATTTCACTAGTGGTGCAAGTTGCAACTAGGCATGGGACGATAACCGGTTTCAAGGTATACCGCGGTTTGGAAAAGTCACGGTTTCAAAACCACAAAAATGTTCCGTTATACCGTTTCTGCAGTCTTCAAAGACGGAAAGTGCAGGACTCCCTCGATTGTGTGCAGTGAAGAGCGAACGAGTCACACGGCCCCTCCCCCTCCAGTTAGTGCGAGGCTGCGAGTGGTCAGTGAGAATCAGCTGTGTGTATTAGAGGTCGACCTATGTATCAGTTTTGCCGATTAATCGACACCGATAGTTGATTTCCGGAACTATCGGTTATCGGCAAAAATCCACTCCGATAGTTTTTCCAGATTACATCCGCTGCCGGAACGGCTGTGAATGGTCCGTTATCATTATACAGCGCGAGAGCCAACATATCTACTGCGAGAACGGCCTCTAGAGGCGAAAATCACTGAAAACACTGCATTTATTTTGACACGTGATACTGCGCGCTGCACGGAGATCACACGCTGCCTGGAGAGAGCGCAGTGCTGCTGACATTTCAGATGTACGTTTAAAACACAGACAGCGAAAAGGTATGTATACAGTACACTCCAGTACATTTTTATGTCAATATAAAGTAATTAATTTGTTGACTAGATGCTGCATTGGAGAAAGAACAGCGGTATGTTTGCCGACAAGGCTGAGAGGACGCTAACATTAGCAGTATCTCAAGTGATTAAATTAATGTGGCAAAAATACACGCAAGTCCGACCCAAATGTTTAGCGTCATTAACCCCAGCTGGTCGCATTCGTTAGCCAGCGAAGTTGCAAATTTAAAGCCTGTGAATATTAGGTATGCAGCGATTAACCAGTTTTACTATTAACCGCGTTTTAAAACGTCATGGTTAATTAATCGTAAAAGCTCCGCTAAACCGAGTGTTTCTGTTGCACGGAGCGGAACTGTTGCAGCTTGCGCGAAATGAAAACAAAGTTACACTAGCAGCGCACCAGCTTGAAACGCCGTGCTTATCAGAGACACGGAGGCTACTACACACACTAGATTAACTGTGACAGAGGAACCAAAAAGCGATCCTTTTTTCACCAGAGAATGTCTGAAGTCGATAGTGTGGGACCATTCTGGGTACACCAAGAATGAACAGGGCGTCATTTAAATATTGCCGTAAAAATAGCAGTTAACGAGTATACATAAGGGATAATGCACGGCTAGCCAACCTGTTCTTGTTGTGAAATACACTATTTTAATGCACGACGTGAAGGCAAGGACCACCTGACGCGAAGTTCGTTATCTCTAGCATTCTGCCCGCTTCAGACAGAGATGAAATAGTGCGGAGAGAGTTTGTGAGAGAGAGAGAGAGAGAGAGAGACACACGCACACACTGAGAGGGAAAGAGAGGGTGACCGTTGCGTGTGTGAATTAGCCCACCTGCATATGCGCGTCACTACAAACAATGAATATTTGAGTTTAGTTATTTAAACAGTAATTTTACCCCCTCTTTATAATGTAGCAATCCAGTATCTAAAAGCTATTTTATTAATGAAAGTCGCTGGGCAGCGTAGACAACAAGTTTCTGTCCCCCTAAATATTTGTGTGGGCAGCTCGATCTCGATCTCACAAACCAAAATAATAGACACGATTTTCTCAGGTCATATGTAAAATCAGATGAATAAATATTATTAAAATGAATAAAAGTTGATTACAATAATAGTTCAGTTTATTCCCCTCATTAGAACAGTGTCCTCTGTGGGATAAATTCATATTAGTAATATTAATAATATTAATAATACTTAATTAACATTTACATTGAGGTAAGGAGACAAAAAATATTTTCCTAGCAACACTCCTTGATCCCAGATACAAGGCCCATGCCTTTGCGTCTGAAGAAACAATTGAGAAAGGAAAAGAATAGCTAAAAGAGGAAGCTGAAGAGCTTGCCATGCTCAGAGAAGATGGTCCATGCCCTCTACTAGAAGGACCTGAGCAGGATGAGGGTTTGGATCCAGAGACTAAGCAGCAGAAAATCCATCAGCCCACTTTAGTGAACACTGTATGCCAGGGTCCTTGGTGCCACAGCTGTGTCTCACTGGATGTACAGCTTTGAGACTGAGCTGGAGTGCATCTGTCAGAGTGTCATTGAAAGAAGTGGCATGCCTCTGCAGTGGTGCAGAAAAATGAACAAGAACCTGTGCCCCCCACCATCCACTGTGCTGCTAGTGAAAGGGTGTTCAATTAAGTGGGCATGCTTTATGAAGCCAGGAGGAGCCGACTCACTGGACACCATGCACACCACTTAGCATTATAATTTGAGGCTCTTAACTGTGAATATTAAAATAGAACTAGAACTAGAAGTGGACGCTTTAATCTCTTGCAGTTCTTTAACAGGACTAGTTACGTTTCTCCTGTTTCACAAGTTAAAATTAGTTGTTATTTGGAGTGCCTTTTTTATTCATTTTGGATGTTACTTTTTGTTTCAATTTGAATGCATGTCTTTAATTTACCTCAATATTTCTGAATATAATCATATTTATTTAATAGAGCACATTTTCATGATTCAGTGCTGGTGTTTTTTTTATTAGTTTTTTGTAATAAAGTTCAGTACTATTTTACATGGAGTGGAGTCTTTATTTTAATTTTTTTATCCAGTATCCATTTTAAAAACTATCGGTTAATTAATCGGTTATCGGCAAGTATGGTCAAACCTAGCTATCGGTATCGGTAAAATTCAATATCGGTCGACCTCTAGTGTGTATGATGATGGCCGAGGGAGATGAATCCCTGCAACTTTTCCACTGTCGAAAAACACGAAGTCTGCCTTATGGAAAATTTTCCGGTAATGTAGACTAATCATGTTCTGTACACAACGATGTTCCTTACAGGATGACGTTTTAGCGCTGATCGCTAAATAAATACTTCCAGGTCGTACATAAACTATGTGTTATCTTCATTTCTCCCTCTTAATTTCTCTTTAGCTTATCTCGTATCACGTCGTGTATCACGTCTATACTTTTAAGCCTCATGCCTTTGTTTACATCTGTTCAAAATCACGATATTTAAAAAATAGATTTGAGTGTTGTACGGAGAAAGACCATGTGTGTGTTTGAGTGTGTGAGACACATTCGCGCGCTCTCTCTCTCCTTATGTGCACACATCCTCGTACATCACCTCTCCAAACTTCCGGTAAAGGTGAACATTCCTGCATCATAACTTGGACTGAAAGATGAATGTGTAGAAAGTGAGCATGTCTCCAAAAACCTTGTTGAGCTGCAGGTTTAATGACTGCTTTTTAAATTATTTATTATAATAATAATAATAATATATATAAAACAATTTTTACAGAAATTGTTTTGCTTATGTTTTAGATTGAGCTGCAGGTTTAGGCTAATTTTAGGTGACTACATTTTTTCATTTATAATGATTTTTTTTTTCTTCTGAAAATCATTTATTTATTTTCTGATTATTGTTGAGCAGCAGGTTTAGGCTCACTCAAGTGACTCCACTTCATTTAATTAAGAATAATTCAATTATTTGTTTTAATTATTGTTTACTGTTCCAAAATGTTCTATATGTTTCTTAAAAATAAAATATATTGTGTTCAGTGGGGAAAAAGGTAGTCGTTTTCTACCCAGAAATAAAAAAATAACATATTTTAGACCTGTAATGGCAATACCGTGATACCGTTAAACAGTGATATTTTTATCTAAGGTTATCATACCATGAAAATCTCATACGGCCCATGCCTAGTTGCAACGGATCACAAAACTCACGGTTTGGATCATACTACGGATTTTGAGTCGCGGATTGGAAAAAAAGTTTGCTTTTCATTGATTACAAAAAGCTTATATTAAGTACTCCTATACCCCAGCAGAAACTACTAACTTAACTACTAATGTCAGTAATAAAACAAGACCAATTACACAAATTACAAGCATAGATGAACCGCCTACAACATAGAATTATAAATAAAGACAGTAACAGCAGTATTCAGGTGCAGAAATGTAAAAATTAAGTGTAAAACAACAAAATAATGCTTACTGCATAAGTTAAATACAGATGATTAGCAGACAGAAGCAGGTAATATAGGCACTAAGGCACTTTAAGACTAAATGCACGAACCTAAAGATATAAAGCTTTCCGTCCAACGACATAGAGACAGTCAGCAGATGGAGAGTAGTCCGGGAGCTGCATGGAGTTCCGATCATATGCATATGCAGAAATTTCAGATCTGATTTGAGCTGCGGATGCATTCTCAGCTGTATACGTTAACTTAAGACATAACCGACTGTTTACCAGAATACTTGCCAAAACGGGTATTTTAACATAACTTTGTGTGTATCCATCCATCCTTTGAGGCGTTGTCTGAAATGCTGTATCTGAATCGCCTCTCTCTCTCTCTCTCTCTCTGCGTGTGCGTGCTTCAGTGTGTGCGGCAGCGGCTGAGCACAGAAAACGGTACGCGAGTCCCGATTCGACTTCTCCATCTGAATGGTCTGAAATTGTTTGAATGGGTAAATTGGCAAGACAAAACACATGCAAATTATAAACTTTCACTATATGATAGTTAACTTAACAGTTAATTTACGAATCACATGCGTGCCGAACCGTGGGGACTGGACCGTACGGATCACAGATCATCTACGATCCGCTCAGAATGCTTTTATGACACGAGATTAATGTAAACTGGGGATGCAGTGATTCGTTGACGTCATCGATTAAGTCGATTATAAAAATACGTCGATTAGCATAGAGTGCGTCGACGTGTCGCACCTTTAGCCACTCCCATTGTGCGAGCCTGCAGTTATCGCTACTTAAGACTGTTTTTCTGCCATGTTTAACACAAACAAGACTCGAGTCTAGATCAGAAGTTAAAAGCTAGCATAGCAACATCACTTCACTTCATAGAGCGTTCATAGAGCATTATATTATTATATGACCGTCATATCCAGAGATTGTGTTTGGGAAACAGCCGTATGAGTGCTGCCAGCATTGCTGCAGAGGTTGAAGGGGTGGGGGGGTCTGCCTGTCAGTGCTCAGACCATACGTCGCACACAGCATCAAATTGGTTTGCATGGCTGTCATCCTAGAAGGAAGCCTCTTCTAAAGATGATGCACAAGAGAGTCTACTTGTCTTCAGCAAACTGTTTGTGGGCTAAGGACATGTATTACTGGAACCATGTCCTGTGGTCTGATGAGACCAATATAAACGTATTTGGTTCAGATGTGTCAAGCGTGTGTGGCGGTAACCAGGTGAGGAGTACAAAGACAAGTGTGTCTTGCCTACAGTCAAGCATGGTTGTGGGAGTGTCATGGTCTGGGGCTGCATGAGTGCTGCCGGCACTGGGGAGCTACAGTTCATTGAGGGAACCATGAATGCCAACATGTACTGTGACATACTGAAGCAGAGACTGGGCCGCAGGGCAGTATTCCAACATGATAACGACCCCAAACACACCTCCAAGATGACCACTGCCTTGCTAAAGAAGCTGAGGGTAAAGGTGATGGACTGGCCAAGCATGTCTCAGATCTAAACCCTATTGAGCATCTGTGGGGCATCCTCAAACTGAAGGTGGACGAGTGCAAGGTCTCTAACATCCACCAGCTCCGTGAAGTTGTCGTGGAGGAGTAAAAGAGGACTCCAGAGACAACCTGTGAAGCTCTGGTGAAGTCCATGCCTAAGTCCTGGTTGAAGTGCAGCCTTAATGTAATTGGTTAAATCTATGTTGTTTTGAGGAAATTAATAGCATTCCCGCTGAAAAACAAACCGTTCCTCTAGTGCTAAAATGCTTGGGAACTAATGTGGTCGGAACCAAAGTTTACAGGACTGCGTTCTCTGGAATCCTCGCAAGTAGAGGACTTATACATTCCGATTGGTTGAAGCCCAACTCACATTGAAAATTAATGACTTCTGGCCACTTTGACGCTCTCACTGCCTGTGGTGTGAACGCACAGTTAGGGGTGTACTCACTTTTGTGGCCAGCGGTTTAGACATTAATGGCAGTGTGTTGAGTTATTTTGAGGGGACATCAAATTCACACTGTTATACAAGCTGTACACTCACTACTTTACATTGTAGCAAAGTGTCATTTCTTCAGTGTTGTCACATGAAAAGATATAATAAAATATTTACAAAAATGTGAGGGGTGTACTGACTTATGTGAGATATATATATATATATTAGGGGTGTCAACGTTAATTTTATTTTAACGCAAATTAATTGCATTATAAGGTTTGACCCCATCTTCTTGCCGTCATCGCAACGCGGAAGGTTATGTGTTGTGTATGAAGAGTTGTTGCCAGGGTAGCAGTACAACAAGTGGGCTATTTTGAAAATACAGTCGCGGGAAATATTACAGAGCCGTGGGTTGTATTTTTTGGGCTACTTTTATAATGTACCGCGGCCACCCAAAGTGTATATAGACAAATAAAACTGAAAATAGATCCTTTTAGTAATGTGTATTATTAGTGATAGACCGATTAATCGGTTTTGCCGATTAATCGGCACCGATAGTTGATTGCCGCAACTATCGGTTATCGGTAAAAATCCATGCCGATAGTTTTCTGTTTTGCGTCCCTTGCTGGAGTGGCTGAGAAGGGTCCGCTGGCATTATACAATACGAGAGCAGCCTCTAGAGGTGGAAATCACTGACAACATGTGTTGTTTATTTTGACATGTGACACTGCGCACTGCACTGAGCGGGAAACTTCAAATGCCATTTAAATACAGCCAACAGAAAATCCTGTGGCGGAACAGAACGCCATTTACATAGTTTTCTATTAAATTACATTATACTTGTCCTAAATCATTGTAAATGTACATAATGACTTCACTCTTGGCTATAAATTATGTATTGTGCATTTTTTAGCAAAACGTTTGTCTTTCTGTGGCTCTAATAAAGTCTGTATGTTTCATATAGAGAGCTGTAATAGATCGCTCGTTCTCTTTCCACTTGCTGTTTTTTTAAACCGAAATTCGAACTGTTTAATGCCACATTGTTCATTCTAGAAACAAACTTCTGTCCGTTTGGTGATCAAATAAACTGTTTTAGAACGCCACTTGAATTGAACGCAAAGCATTTTTTAATTTTAAAGTTTTTTAAATTAGCAAACTATGAAATAACTTTAATGATCAATATTTTTTATTAATTTGCAAAGTATGGTTCAGTACTGTTACTGCTTATATTTTAGGTTTCTAAAATATAGTTTTAATATAGTCTAAATTTAGGTAATCTAGTTTTATTTCAGTATCCATTTAAAAACTATCGGTTGATTAATCGGTATCGGCCAGTGTGGTCCAACCTAGCTATCGGTATCGGTAAAATCCACTATCGGTCGACCTCTATGTATTATACTTGGAGTGTATAGCTGGCAACTTAAGAACGTAGAAGCAGTTGTAACATCACTAACAACGGGAGTTTCAGCCAAATCATACATGTTAAGGCTTTTACACAGCAGAAATAAACATGACAACAGCCACTATAGATTATATAAGATAATAAACACACGATTACGATAGGATATGGTTTGTATGTGATTTCTTGAGATGAATGTGTACATCTGAAATGCTAATTTGTGCAGCGATATAAAAGGCTATAAATAGCATATTTTAAAAACAGTAAACTACCAAATTCCACATTTGATCACAAAAAGTTATTACAAACACTCGATGGTGGTTTGAAGTGAGTTCTAAATAAAAGTGTACTATTAATCTCATAAATTGTCTTATGAAGCATGATACCAATGTTAGCTCTAATGCAACTGCAGAACAGGTCCAATTCTTCTTCATAATGCATTTTGTCATAATACTTCACGTAAAGTTGCAAGAAAATGTTTTGTTGTATTTATTTATAAATACTTTTGATAATAGTTGGGTAAATGTATACTGGGATTGAAGCAATGTGGCTTGGTAAACGTTTTATTGTCAGTAAAAAGACTGATAATGGCTGAATAAAAACAAAATTATAATTATAAAAGAATAATAAGGTGTCTTTATAATTATGTCTTATACCTGGCGGAGGTGTTGAAAGCTTCTGTTTCCTTAAACTAGTTTATTTCAACACATTTACAGGTAAATCCTAGTATTTTAAATTTGTGATTAATCATGATTAATCGCGATTAATGTTTTAATCGATTGACAGCACTAATATATATATACAGTGAGGAAAATAAGTATTTGAACACCCTGCTATTTTGCAAGTTCTCCCACTTAGAAATCATGGAGGGGTCTGAAATTGTCATCGTAGGTGCATGTCCACTGTGAGAGACATAATCTAAAAAAAAAAAATCCAGAAATCACAATGTATGATTTTTTAACTATTTATTTGTATGATACAGCTGCAAATAAGTATTTGAACACCTGAGAAAATCAATGTTAATATTTGGTACAGTAGCCTTTGTTTGCAATTACAGAGGTCAAACGTTTCCTGTAGTTTTTCACCAGGTTTGCACACACTGCAGGAGGGATTTTGGCCCACTCCTCCACACAGATCTTCTCTAGATCAGTCAGGTTTCTGGCCTGTCGCTGGAAACACGGAGTTTGAGCTCCCTCCAAAGATTCTCTATTGGGTTTAGGTTGGAGACTGGCAGGCCACGCCAGACCTTGATATGCTTCTTACAGAGCCACTCCTTGGTTATCCTGGCTGTGTGCTTTGGGTCATTGTCATGTTGGAAGACCCAGCCTCGACCCATCTTCAATGCTGATAAAAATACTGAGGGAAGGAGGTTGTTCCCCAAACATCTCGCAATACATGGCCCCGGTCATCCTCTCCTTAATCACAGTCGTTCATGTGCATAAAACACCCCCAAAGCATAGCTACCACCCCCATGCAAATGCCAAACTGGGATGGTAACTCATCATTCTTTTCCTCCAAACGCACGTTTATTGATTTATGACAAAAAGATATATTTTGGTCTCATCTGACCACATGACTTTCTCCCATGACTCCTCTGGATCATCCAAATGGTCATTGGCAAACTTGAAGTCGGGCCTGGACATGTGCTGGTTTAAGCAGGGGAACCTTCCGGCCATGCATGATTTCAAACCATGACGTCTTAGCTGATTACCAACAGTGAGCTTGGAAACGGTGGTCCCAGCTCTTTGCAGGTCATTGACCAGCTCCTCCCGTGTAGTTCTGGGCTGATTTCTCACCTTTCTTAGGATCATTGAGACCCCACGAGGTGAGATCTTGCATGGAGCCCCAGTCCGAGGGAGATTGACAGTCATGTTTAGCTTCTTCCATTTTCTAATGATTGCTCCAACGGTGGACCTTTTTTCACCAAGGCTTCCCCCGTAGCTTTCCAGCTATGTGGAGGTTACAATTTTGTCTCTATTCTTTGGACAGCTCTTTGGTCTTGGCCATGTTAGTAGTTGGATTCTTACTGATTGTATGGGGTGGACAGGTGTCTTTATGCAGCTAACGACCTCAAACAGGTGCATCTAATTTAGGATAATAAATGGAGTGGAGGTGGACATTTTAAAGGCAGACTAACAGGTCTTTGAGGGTCAGAATTCTAGCTGATAGACAGGTGTTACCACAGACAAATAAATAGTTAAAAAACTATTGTGCCTTTATAGATTAAATGAATACCATGACATTGTGATTTCAGACCCCTCTGGATTTTTTTTTTTTACCTGAGCAGGGTGCAATGACAATTTTCATGATTTCAGTGACTCACAGGGTGTACATATATATATATATATATATATATATATATATATATATGTGTGTGTATATGTATGTATGTATATATATATATATATATTAGAGGTGGATTAATTTTTTAATCATAGATTAATTTTTTAATCTAGATTAATCTTGGAATTAATCTAGATTAATCTAGATTAAAATGGCTCATTTGAATTCTGCCGAAGGCATTCAGAATATGTGTGCTACCCAAATAATGACTAAAAGTAAGTCTTTGAGAACGGGTTTCTCAAGCCAGGTGGCGCATTAGACCAGGGGCTCATCTCCTGTTTCCAAAATGCATCACAAACTTTAATCTCTTCCCGTCCCAATCCCACGAAAAAAACTGGAGGAAAATCCCGTTCCACTCCCGGAAGAATGACTCCCATTCCCTCCCACTCCCGTGTTGTTGTTTTTTGTTTTTTTTGCCGATAACTGTCAATTACAGTAAAATTATAGTACAGATCACAGCGTGCCCACCTTATTAGTTGAATAAAAACCCAAAATGTCGTTTGTTATTTTATAATCTTGAATGCCATCTTATCATGCACATGCACTATTTTTTTTTTTTTATTTCATAAATCAATAACACAATTTTTCTATCTGTATTTTTAGATATATTCTATTTTTTTTTTTTCGAATTTCAATTATGAGACCTAAAATCCTGTATTTTTAAAGCGACGTTTCGTTGGATGCACACAAATAAAAGTTTCTTAAGTTCACATGAAAGGCTAATCTGTATCCTGTTTGCTTAAAAGCGCATACAGTGAGCGCAAGCCTGTTGCGCAAACGCGCTTCCACACAAAATTCTTCAAATAAAGTACACACGAAAGATGTATTAGGCTTTTTATCTGTTGACCAAAATGAGCGGCCATTAAGAGCAAGTGAGCGCACCGGAGCCTGCTACTAATACATCTTTAGCGCACATGTTAACATCAATAGCCATATTTGAGGTTGATATACATAGGTGATTCAGATGAAAAGCCATATTTGCCGATTGATATACCACATAGACCAGCCGTGAGCGTAACAATTGGATCCATCACGGACTGCCTCAGTATTACCACATAGACCAGCCGTTGAAGACTCTGTTCACGGACTGCGAGCCTCAGTTCGAAAGTCGCCCCCTATATTCGGTAGGTATACATCCGCGCTAAAATATCAGGGTGAAAGTCATCATAGCTTGCGTAGTATAGACCCAGCTCCCAACCCATAACTTTAAAAAAAAAAAAAAAATAATTAACGGCGATATTTTTTTTATCGCCGATAAGAGTCTCACGTAACGCAGCACGTTAAAAACGGCCCACCACTAATATTATGCAAAATAAATATATATATATGACATGACCCTGGGTTATCAGGGTGCAATTTGATTTGCTTTTGATTCGAAGGACATGTCAAAATGATTGTGGCGATAGAAAGCGTGTCACAGATGCTGTTGCCAGTCTTAAAGCCAGAACATTCCTGTAATGCTCACCATACTGTAGAACTGCATCTCTCTGGGTCCTCTTGGAGGAGGCTGCAGCTGTTTCAGGACCGTACCATCAGGATGTTGCAGGATACCTGTGATAAAAATACAAAAAACATCTCAATCATCACCGTTCTGATAATAGTGCAAATGCCAAACAATAAGCACATGCTAAAAAAATTTAAACGCACATTGATTTATACAGATGAATAAATGCTTGTATACACTGAGTTAAGTGAAGGACTGTGAATAGGCCCTTTTGAAGCTGATGTGAGGGGAAATCACAGCAGTGTGTGTAAATTACATCACAGGCTGGCCCATACGCTGCTGAGAACTAGGCTGGCAGGGCTTAGAGATTACTGTCATAGACTGTGAAGCTCTGGATTTAGGTCAGGCTCCCCCGCTTTAAAATAGCTATTTGACTTTAAATATTTAAAGTCAACTCTAAAGACAATTATTTGTTTTTGCTTTAGCAGTAGTTTTGTATGATTGTTTCAAGCACCTGATGAAAAAAAAATAATGAAATTATAATTATTTTTATAAACTAATTTCCTCAATACTAAAAAGTGACCCTGCCTGGACCAAAAAAACTGTCTAAGAACCCAAGGTGACGCGGGTGTCACGAACACTGGTGATTATCTGGAAAGGTCTTTTTAAAGCATTATCCCTCACTTTCAACTCAGGAAGTCCCTAAGTAACATATAATGAACACCCAGGTTCAGTCATGTGACAATGTGTGCAATTTTCTGTTGCCATGGCAACATTTCTATAATGGTGTCCTGTCTGGTTAACACATGTTGAAGTGTCAAAAAAAACGCTTGTTTTTGTTACTAAAGGTATGTTTCAACCCATGCAACAATTCTAATATTTTAATAACATATCCCAGATTACTCTTAACCTGATTTTAACACATTTCTTGAACAAAATTATATAAAACAAGTTACAAAGATATTGCAGTGACATATGTCATATATGCTATTAACGTTATACGTTATAAAAGTAGGTGGGATTTTGATGTGACGTATTTGTCACATTAAGAAAAATTTTTTTAAAAATAGTAATGAGCCGCTTAATTAATTCAGCTGATTCAATTATTTTAGTGTTATATATTTTCTGCTGCTCATTTCAAAGCATATTTTAACAAATCTATGTGCATGTTTAACATGTTGACCTCCAGTGTGAGGTAGTTATTTATTTTTATATATTTTCAAGTTGTGAAAAAAAACTATCTAAAATGTATTTCTGGTTAAACCATATACCTGAAAAGGTAGAATTTTGATATGTTACAAAAGAGTTGTTGTAAAGTGTAATGGTCCCAGTTATGTGCTTTTGAAATATGTTGTGCCACAGCAAATAAAATACAAAAACTGTATTACTTATGAAAAAGTTTTTGTGTTTTATTTTCCCAGAAAAGTAATTATTTGTATATATGTTGTGGATAAGCAAATAAACAGAAAAAAACAGTTATTTAGATTATAAAATGTATTTTTTTCAATTGAGAAATAAACGCCCAATGTCATATATATATGTAACATTACAGATCTTTCATAAGGAGGGGTTGTATTTCAAAAACAACTGCAGAAACATGTTATAAGTGGTCCATTTGGTCTGTTTTATATGCCCCATCATTTTCCTATAAGGAGAAATTGGTCTGGATTATTATGGGTTAAGTGTCAATTTTTCGAAATTGAGATTTATCCATAATCTGAAAGCTGAATAAATAAGAGTTCCATTAATGTTTGGTTTGTTAGGATCAGACAATATTTGGCCGAGATACAAATATTTAAATATCTGTAATCTGAGGTGCAAAAAAATCGAAATATTGAGAAACTTGCCTTTAAATCTGTCCAAATTAAGTTCTTAGCATGGCATATTACTAATCAAAAATGAAGTTTTGATATATTTGTGGTAAGAAATTTACTAAATATCTTCATGAAACATGATCTCTACTTAATATCCTAATGATTTTTGGCATAAAAGAAAAATGTATTATTTTGACCATACAATGTATTTTCTGGCTATTGCTATAAATATACCCCAGCGACTTAAGACTGGTTTTGGGGTCCAGGGTCACAAATATATTTGAATATCTAATATGAATAGAGGTTGCGTAAAAAAGCAATACATTCAAGTAAAACAAAAACACATTTTTAACAAACTGTTTGTCTACTAATTTTTAATGCAATGTTAGCATAGGGGCTATTTACATGGCAAACACAAGGTCAGCGCCATAATTCATAACATTTTAAAGTATTATATAAAACATTTTAATTTGACATAAGACAAACAAATCTAAAACACATTCAGGTGATACATTACAGAATATTCCACTTAAACATGTCCCTGAATAAAAAGGTTTTCAGGCAGTATCACAGTCCACTGAAACATGTGTTCTCAGGATGAGAGTATTTACCTTTTTTTCATAAACTTCCATCATATTCGAGTTATCCTGATTTTATCAATTTCATTTATTTTTTTGTGGGAATTTTCAATAAAATTCAGCAATCACAATATTTATTGGCCAAAACAACAGTTTGGCACTTTAAATGCTACATTACACACTTAAATATTTCCATGTACAAAATAGCATTTATATTTGTAATTTTACATAGGCTACATTTTTGCTTTTGAATTCATAATGTTTATAATGCTTCGTAATTTTTTTTCGGTGTATATTTCACTGAAAGGTTGTTTGATATATAATGTAGCATTTATATTTTTAATTTGACATTATTTCTAAATGGTACATTATACATTTTTTCTTAATATTTTTTTGCTTCATGATTGTTTTACGGTTTCATTTGCATACGAAAGATTGTTTGATGATAAGTCCCACTGTGACAACTTACCCCATACAGTGTGACAGACAGCATGTAGTCACAAAAGATCAGCTGCATCTTGTTTCGTAGATAAAAACAGTAGCATGTATTTATTTAACGGACAGCTTTATACAGAGACAAACTTTTAAGTATGCTGTATTAAAAACTGCCTCTGAGAAATTTTCACTGGGGCAAGAATTGTTACAGCTAACGTTAGCCCCGTACACAATTATAAATGACAGCATCCTGGTTCAAATGAATAGGAATGACATGAAATGTGTACTGACCCACTTTATCAACGCCATACTTGTGTCCAGCCACCTGATGAGAGAGCGGCACGCAGCCGTTCAGGTGAGCGCTCTGTGCGCCCTCCGGTAACGTTAAACACGAGCCAGTCATTAACGGACACGCGAGCTCCAGCCTCCCCATCGCCACAGACGAGTCCATTATGATGCTGAGCTGACACTCACACCAAAGACTTCACTGCAATGGCTCGTTATTTCTCTAAACTACTGTCCGAATTCACGTATTGATCGCACGCCCTCGAAGCGTCATCCTGATGTGTGTGTGTGACCGATCGCGTGCCATCAGTCACGGCGCCCACGCTCGCGATCATATAACGAGCTTTTCACCTGGGCCACATCCCACTTCCTGACTTCAGAGATGTTTACACTCCTCCCGCGGTAATTGGTCCGAGATGGTAGATACGGAGCGAGTGGAGCACATATCGCACGGAACCTCGCTCGCAGTTCTCCTGCGAACGCTTCGCTGTTTCCGCCCCGAGAGACACGCTGCGTGAACGTCACGGCGCACAGCGAGCGGAACCGTCACTGAAAACGTCGAGCTATTTTTATTATAATTATTATTATTACTCATGAAACGTCTAACATGTAACGTTGGTTATCATTTCGGAAATGTGAAAAGATTAGGAGCAAAAACATGAACTCGAACATTGAAAATATTTATATGAATGGCAGGCTCACCTCTAAATACTTCCGGGTAGAAAAAAAAGTATAATCTACGGATGAGATAAAAGTCTGTTTATGTTGCTGAATCTTCAGTTATGGTGACTACTGGGAACGCTGATAAAAACAAACTACTAAACAAAATTCGAGATGGAAAATATTTTACATGATACGATGTGTTCTCAGACTACTGAGCAATTAAGAAAATCCCTCAGGCATAATTTGTGTAATCCTACTGGGAATATCGTTGTAATTATGGATATATCAGGAACTGTTTACAAACAACAGCCAGATATATATCTATATATTACTAAGGGGATATATAAATGAGCCTCTAATTAAGTCTTTTGCTTACTGTTTAAGGTCTAATGGACACAGACAGAACCTGTTTCAGAAAGCAACATAAATTAAAATATTTGATTAGGCAGGAAGAATGAAGCAATTGTGTTTCAGAGGGATACAGGATATGAAAAAATATTTTTTTAATCAGAGACACTTGCAAGACTGCATCGGATCTCGTGGAAATCAAGGCTTTTTGTTGAACTGATGGCAACTTATACTCAAAGCCGGTATAAAATGCATTTCAACAAAGCAAAAAAAAAAAAAACTGTGCACCAATACGAGCAAACTCAAATGAACATATGAGAAACACAGATGCACGCTTTTAAACAAATTTTAATGCAAAAGAAAAAATAGATCCAGTATAGTTGCTCGTAACTATACAATAAAAAATATCTAAAATAAAATGTAATCAACTGAATGAGAGATACAATAAAACTTTTCAATTTCTTAATTGCCCTCGTGTGGGGTAACTGTAGTTGTATAACATCATGCCAATCTTAAATAGGATTTATGAAACAAGAAAAAGTGCCCAACACCACTGTGGGGAATGACCAAAATGCACAAAACCGATAAAAAGCTTAATGTCTCTTTTGTGCAGCGCACAGTCCCCTTCAAAATACTAGTTCAGCTATTATTATTGGTCATTTCAGATGGTAAATGTTAACAGTACAATGTGTTTAGTAATATAACCTAATTTTACTTTTAGATGCTAGAATTTACAGTGATTTGTGACTTAAAAAAAATGTTCATTAAGTCTTCACATTGCATACTTCTGGGTCCATTCTCTTGCTAGTCTGCTGTACCTGGAACAAGAAAATCAAAAATGAATAAGTTCATAAACAGTCTATTTCATCTAAACAGATATTCCAATCTAACGTAACATGTATGGTCTATTACTCGCACTCGTGATGTTCCAAACCTGTTTAAATGTACAGTACACAAAGCCTGAATTCCTGAATAACCTGGTTATTCTTGTCAATATAATGAAAGTGAAAATACTGTCGTCTGCGCAATAAATTACAGTCCTCTGAAGTCATATGATAGTTTGTGTAGGAATAAACCACAATTTGAGCAACTTTTTAATGAAAAGCTCTGCTTCATGCATTCAGAAGCACAGTAGCGACATCCAAGATGTAAACAAGGTGTATACTTTTGCATTGGATCATTTCAATGAATCAAGTTCACAAAACTGGACTGATCTGATTCACAAATTCACTGACTCAATGAGTGCTACTCAATTCTCAAACAGGTGCTTCCTCGTTCTTCCATCCTTCAGCACATGACCTAGAAATCGATCCAAGTCAGCCATCTTGAAGAACATGTCAATTCTCTAATTACACCACGAGTAGGGAAGGAACGAGGAAGCATCCAGTGGAGCGTGAATACCAGGCATGTGATCAGCTAGAGACAAAAGAAGGAAAATCTGACCATGCCACAAGCACAATTGTTATTATATTTATTAAAATATATATTATATATATATATACATACTGTAAGCATTGTGCTGTGCTGCTGTATATCATAATAAATTACTATAAATACTAAAGTATATAATAGTATTATTTAAAATTATTCGTATAAAGTTTGGAATATATTAAAGTAATGATTCTGAAATAGATATCTTCTGCTCATCAATGCTGAATTTATTTGATTAAACTAAAGTAAAAAAGGTAAGATGCAAAGGTAATATAATACAAAAGAATAGTGTTATAAATGTACATACATAAAAAAAAAATCCAAATATGAAAAACTTTTGCGGATTTACGATGCTGATGAGCGTTAAATGAGTCATCACAGTCTTGTGAAAAGGGTCCATTATATAATTACATCACAACCGTTGGGAGTTTTATGATAGCACTAGCAATCTCAAATTCTCACCACCATTCAGATAAAGTCACCGGGTCGAGTAACACGCTTCAGCCCTGAATCTACACGCGTTTTGCCCTTTGAATCATTTGAACGCTTTTAACTGTCCACGTCAGTTGACTTGAAATAAAGCACAAATATTCGACTTGAGAATTTTTTTTGAATACTTTCGTGGTGCTTTTGTATCCCTTTCATACTTGTTTTCATTGTCGAATGGGTTTGGAACAACATGAGAAAAAATTAAGACTTTTTTTTTTACCACATACTTACTTTTCTTTGTCTGATTTGTAGATGTGTGCTATGTCTGGGACTAAGGGGTCATCAGGATTTGGATCACAAAGCAAAGAACATATGGACAAAAGAACTGAAAAAGAGATGAAAACAATCACAATCCTGAAAGCATAGGCAAACTGGGCATTACGAATTATATAGTTCAACTAATAAAGAAGAAAGAATTAAAACACACAAGTACCTTTAGAAACCGTTAGAGCTGGAGACCACTGCGACCTCAGGATGTCCAAGCAAATGCTTCCATTACTGTTAATGTTGGGATGGTAGATTTTTGTTGTAAACGCTACCTGTTAAATCGAGATGGGTGTCAAAATGCTATTTTAAGACAACACGGCAAGTACACGGAGGTGGGGTGTAGCGTCACTACCTTTGGTGGCTTGAAGGGATAGTCTGTTGGAAAGTGAATTGTGAGAAAGAAGACCCCTCCTTGGTATGGACTGTCACTCTGCAAATCAAAGGAAATTCAAATAAGTTACATACATCTCAGATCGGCATTTAACAAACGATGCTGTTGCTTAGTAACAAATATGCATAAGTAAAGTCACAACAGATGTTAAGATTGAAAAATATCTTAAAATAGATAACATAAGCAGATGCCAGGTTCATTGATTTGTTTGAAATCTATCCAACACATGCAGCCACAGAAAGACAAATAAACTATTATATGATGTATTTATTTTAATATGCTCAAAGTTGGGACAGTTTGACAACACTGGCCCGTTTTCTCTCTAAATTATTCTTAAAATTGACTTCACATCATCACATTAATCATGTATGCTAATGAGGGGAGTACTTACAGGTCCCATTATTGTTGCTTGCCAGTGAAACACTAGAAATAAAAGAAGAGACTTATTGAAATTTGTGTCAGAAGTTATTATGTAAAACAACTCAATTAAAAAGACTGACAGTGAACTTACAGTCATCACCAACCGGTCCAGCAGAGCACTGAGCAGGAGGGTCCCTCTGCAAGTCTTGAAGCTCCTGAAACAGAAGAAGAAATTAGGATGACATTATTACTCCACAATTATGTTTCTAAATATATTTATATAGCCATCCTAATGTTAAGTGGCATACGTGGACAAAATATTTTTCTAATTTCAGCTTTCACCTTATCTCAATAATCAAGGTCATTTTTGAAAAAAACACTTTAAAAGACTTCCTGTGTCAAGACGGCTTTTTAGTGAATGAATGAAGTCAGTTCTCCTCACGTTCACACACACACATGTCTTAGCAGAGGAACCACAAGTGTAGCTCATTAAAATAAAAGCCACCTGGCTTAATATTTTGTTGTGTAATAAAATTACACTCATACATTAAGTTAGGCTTCAAATACATTTTTTGACATCCCAATTGAGATTGAAAAAAATTATCACAGTGCCTCTAAATTGTCAACATTAAAAGTGCTTTGAACAAATTATATAATTTAGTTTATTAACATCATAAAGCCTACAGTATCATATTTGATATGCAA
Source organism: Ptychobarbus kaznakovi (assembly GCA_027422405.1). Lineage (NCBI taxonomy): Eukaryota > Metazoa > Chordata > Actinopteri > Cypriniformes > Cyprinidae > Ptychobarbus > Ptychobarbus kaznakovi. The sequence continues at coordinate 4,435,748 of CM049808.1, forward strand.
CGTTTGCTGAAAAATCTACTATGTCCATTCTGTGCCTACCTTTTTTTTTTGAGAAATCTTTAATAATTTTAATGAAATAAATATAACCTGTTATATTCTTACCGGACTGAAACATCTTAGGTTTTTGTGGTCATTTATTCAATAGAAAAAAAAAGAAAAGGTGAAAATGTATCAAATGTTATACATCAGACTTAAGGAATATTTATTTGTTCATGGGTCAGAGAAACAAGATGTCTGACAAAAAGAAAATATCCAGTGAGTGGCAGTTGTGTGGATGAAAATGCATTGATGTCAGAGGAGAATGGGCAGACTGGTTAGAGATGATAGAAAGGCAACAGTAACTCAATATCCACTCGTTACTTAAACGTACGTTACGTAAAGGGATATTTTCTTGGCACACTTTGAGCCCCTTAGTACCAATTGAGCACCGTTTAAACGCCACAGCCTACCTGAGTATTGTTGCTGACTATGTCCATCCCTTTATGACTACAGTGTACCCATCTTCTGATGCTACTTCCAGCAGGATAATGCACCATGTCACAAAGCTCAAATCATCTCAGACTGGTTTCTTGAACATGACAATGAGTTCACTTTACTCAAATGGCCTCCACAGTCACCAGATCTCAATCCAATAGAGCACCTTTGGGATGTGGTGGAACGGGAGATTCACATCATGGATGTGCAGCCGACAAATCTGCAGCAACTGCGTGATGCTATCATGTCAATATGGACCAAAATCTCTGAGGAATGTTTCCAACACCTTGTTGAATCTATGCCATGAATAATTAAGGCAGTTCTGAAGGCAAAAGGGGGTCCAACCCGTTACTAGCAAGGTGTACCTAATAAAGTGACAAGTGAGTGTATATACAGTTGGTACGGAAAGTATTCAGACCCCCTTAAATTTTTTACAGCACTGTGAGCTGTAAGGTCTTATATAGACAGGTGTGTGGCTTTCCTAATCAAGTCCAATCAGTATAATCAAACACAGCTGGACTCAAATGAAGGTGTAGAACCATCTCAAGGATGATCAGAAGAAATGGACAGCACCTGAGTTAAATATATGAGTGTCACAGCAAAGGGTCTGAATACTTAGGACCATGTGATATTTCAGTTTTTCTTTTTTAATAAATCTGCAAAAATGTCAACAATTCTGTCAATATGGGGTGCTGTGTGTACATTGAGGAAAAAAAAATAACAAATGGGAAAAAAAAACAAATGATTTTAGCAAATGGCTGCAATATAACAAAGAGTGAAAAATGTAAGGGGGTCTGAATACTTTCCGTACCCACTTTTAGCTCAATTATATTTTTCTGCACATCAGAAATATATTATTTGTTTTTTCTCATTGTGATGGATGATTAAGGGAATTTAGGCTTTGTTTTCCCTCCTATTTATATTTCTGTGAAACAGGAAGCCATGCCTGGATCATTTCATGTTCATAATCAGCCTGGAGTGCTCAAAATTGTGAATATGAATGGGAATATACTTCAGAGATACTTTATTCATAAGCATTTCTAGGGGTGCCAATAATTGTGTCCAATGTGTATTTGAGAAAAACATTTCATAATGATATTTCCCCCATTTTAAATTCTTATTATCCAATGAAAGGTTAGATTTTTGTGAATTTATTTAATAAATATCAAAAGGATTAACAATGCAGATAATTTTTTTACAGCCTTCTATGATCACATTTACCAAGGGTGACAATATTTTTGGCCATGATTGTGTGTGTGTATGTTTATATATGAAAAAAATGATGTGCATTAAAATGTAAGTATTAAACTTGTATTGAATTGATGCTTGAAACCCCCTTTTTAGCTTTCACCCTCATATCTCTCATTCATCATTGTATTTTTGTATTACATTATATAGTCTGCCCCGACAACGAAAACTACAGAGCTTTAACATTTTAAGTCATTATTAAAAGATAACCTGACATTTCATATTTATTAGAATTTGTGTTCTGCATAACTGTTATAAAATATACATTATGATAACTTCATCCATATAAACAACAGCGTTTTTATTTAATTTGAATGCTATAAAGGGATACAAATAATCTAACCGTTCAATAAACTGTTTCTCTCTGACTTTTATTCCACATGACATTTATTACAGGGTTAAGTTTTTAAAGCAAACAATATGCACTAATAACAACAAAATGTATCATTACATAATTATTACTCTTAACATAAGCCTATTTTAATATAGGTAGTCAATCTGATTATGTGCCTTCTGGCAAGGACTTAGTTATAAAAGGGTGTTTTTAACAACACTGCCGGAGTGCGATACACATCACAGTGTTGCGAAACAGAAACTGTCAAAATGACAAAGTGATGGCGTCACGCTGGAACTTCAGAGAATCAGGTTGTGTTGCTTTGTGTCAAACACACAACACAACAAACACAATAACGCCAACCGACCATATTCAGATAAACTACATCAAATCAATTGTAGCCAAAGTCCCTCGAAACGTCACATCAGCTGTGAGGTTTAACAAAGCACACAAAAGTGGCTTGTGAAAGTGAATCACACAAAGATTGGCCTCGTTTAGTGCGGCTGCTGCCGAAGCTGGAGCAGGTTAGCTGTCTTTGTTCAGCTCTGGGCCTTCTCGAACACGGATGAATAGACCGCATAACAGGTTTATTGTTCAAATTATAGATACTTTCAGTTCATTTTCACGGTAAAGAAATTAATAAACTACGCGTTCTGAAGTAACAATTACTCACTGTTTGTTTTTTTACACGTATAAATGTGTTTGTGTGCTAGTAACGATAGTTGACTGACAACCTTGAGGCGTCGTTTTAAGTTCTGGTTTACCAGCTTTATTAGCAATAAAGGCTATTCTACATGTATGTACGTTACCTCAAGCAGACAGTCACAAACAGTGAAAAATCGTCATGATTGAGTGAAGAAACACTGCTAGCTAGCCGTTATATGCTACATTCCGTCGACACGTTAGATCTAACGTCATAATAATCAAGTCAAAACAATTTGACTTGATTCACACTACCAGAACCAAACAAAAATAAGTAATATATTATAAGTTAGTTACAGAAATGCTATTTTAACTCCGATATTCGATATAAACAACGCTAACGTTAGCAGGTTAAAAAAAACTTGGCTAATGTTGGTCATGTACGCACAAATGTCTTACCTTCTGTATTCTCTTTAATGCCATGCTGCTTTACTGCGTGTACCGCCCCAGATTTACGCGATTATATTATGTGTCCGATATTATTGCTACGAAACAGCTCAGCAATACTGCGTTTCCCTGAGTTAAAACGAATGTGTGCGGCGAGAAAGAGAGACAGCTGTAGCACAGCAAGCTCACTCTTCCGGTGCGGAACTGGGATAAACAAAATAAAAGTCATTATGTATCATATGCAAGAGCGTACTGCCAAAAAGTGTAAATGACGTACATAGAGAAAAATACATAAAGGAAACGAACAGGTTAAGGTGTAACAACAACAAATAATAATACTAAAATAATAAATCTAAGAAAAGTCAAGTCTTTGGCACTGAACAAAATGTAGCGATGACATGATAAGCTTTTAAATAACCCATTGCGTGCCACAGTGGTTTAATTCTTAAAACAAGTGTTGTTTTTTTTTCTTATTAAGTATTAACGTAATAATTGCTTCCAAATTGTTATTAATATTTTAGTTTCATTGCTGGACTGAATCAATTTAGATTAATATGTGCTATGTTTATTATTTATTTACTTTTATGAAGAAAATCTTATTAAAATGTAAGTATCAAATATGACACATCAGGCTTTCGAGGAATGTTTGTTTGTACATCTCTCAGTCATTGCATATTATAAACAATTACATTTTATTAAAACTTATAGCATGCAATTGATATTTAAATGCATTTTATGGAAACTAATACTGTTATAAAAATATAAATTATCTATCAGATTGTCTTACTTTTTGGCCACATAAATAACAACAGCAGCATATTTTGGCTCAGTTCAGGTTTTTTTTTCTTTGACTTGTCAGGCTTCAAAGGGTTAAAGTCCGCATTAACCGGAAGCTTGCGACCATTTTTACTTCCGTATTGTGACGTAGAAACAGAATAATGAATATGGAAAATAAGGGCATGGCTTGTTTTTTTCTACTACGAATTGATTGGATGTAGTAAAGTAGGCGTTTCATTCAGAAATGAACACTGACAGTTGGAGGGGCGTGGTTAAGGATGTCTTTATTTTATTTTTATTTATTTATTTTTATGCTCAAAAATCAAGAGTAGCACACATAGAATAATACAACCATCAACATACAAGCGGTAAATAATAATTACAAAAAATAAGTATAGAAACAGACAAGAAAAAGAACAGAAAAAAGGGAAAGGGGGGGGGGGTGTTAATACATTACAAACTTAAAGAATAAAATTGAGAGTTGCATGTCATTAAAGCTAAGAAAAGAGTTACAGATAGATCAAGTTTTTAAGGCTTTTTTGTTCTTAGATAACTGGATTAATCAAAGGTATTGCTCAAATTATTTCATAAAAACAAAGAAGAGAGGTCTAGAGTTTGAATATTTGCATCTATGGATGTGAAATTTTGCCAGAAGCAAAATCAGATTCACTTCATAAAACTGTTTCCTTTAGATTGTTCATATTCAATAAAACCTAATACTACGTCCTTACAAAACAGAAAACATTCATTATAAATGTTACTCCTAATGAAACTTAAAACATCTTGCCAAAATTTCTTTGTAAATGGACAGTTCAAAAAGAGATGGACAACAGTTTCATTAGAGTCATCACAAAAAGAGCTGGAGGAAATATCTCTTTTGAATTTTTTTCATATAATGCTTTGCAGGATAGAACGTATTAATTATTTGTAGGAAATCTCCTTTACTTTGTTAGCTAGTAAATAAGTATGAGGAAGCGTCCACACTTTTTTTCCAGCAGATGTTACCCGTGCATTATTCCAATAAGCAGTCACAGCTGGCAGAGTAATACTATTCTGCTGAAAACTATCCTATTATTATTTTTGCATGGAGATGCAAAACATAATCTACCAACACACCCAACAATATCACCCAAATTAGGAGAAACCGGTCACAAAGGATGGTACCTCTCAGTAAAGCAACAACACCTGATGGTATAGACCCCATAACTATGGAAAATTATTTTAGAGAGACAGGAAATTGAAAGTGATCTGAAAATTCTTTATATGAAAATAACAACCCTTGAGCATTCATTAACTGACTGATCAACAGTATGTTTTATCAAACCAACTTTGAAAAAATATGGATTTACTCTTGTATAAAACATAACAGTTATTCCAAATTCCAAATAAAATTGTTCCTGTGGCTCAGTGGTAGAGCATTAAGTTAGCAGCGCAAAAGGTTGTGGGTTCAATTCCCAGCGAACACACATACCGACACGAATAGCCTGAAGTCGCTTTGGATAAAAGTGTCTGCTAAATACATAAATTAATAAAATAAAATCAAGTCCACCAAAATGAGAGAAAACATAATTGGGAATAAAGTTCCACAAAGAACTTTGTGGAACTTTTTTGGCACCCTTGCCAAAGTCGCGCATTGGCCTCTGACCATTATGGCCTCCTAATCATCCCCATACACTGATTGACTTCATCACTGTCTCCTCTCCACCAGTAAGCTGGTGTGCGGTGGGTGTTCTGGTGCACTATGGCTACCGTCACATCATCCAGGTGGATGCTGCACACTGGTGGTGGATGAGGAGATTCCCCTCCTATGTAAAGCGCTTTGAGTACCCAGAAAAGCGCTATATAAATGTAATGAAATTATCATTATTATTATAGAGACACTGGGTTCTTCCTAAACTGTTTAAGCCAATTTATCTTGAAGGTGTAACTGAAAGTACTAAAATCCAAATAATTAAGACCCCCTTTATCATATGTGTTCATTATAACATATTTTGTAATATAATATATTGAACGCTTCCATAAAAAATGAAAGAGAAGCTGGTCAACACTTTTACCTAGTTTTGGGTCCAGACAGAGGAACAGACTGAGCGATATAAATAAGCCTTGAAAGGCCTTCAGCTTTTGTGAGAAGTACCCTACCTCTCAAAGACAGATCTCTTTATAGCCAGCCACTGGTTAAATCTTGTTTGTGTTTTATCAATAAGGGGTTGGTGATTAAGATTACATCTTTCTTTCTGATCTTTAGTAATTAACACACCTAGATAACACATTTTTCTTGCACTGGGATATTATGGACAGAGGATTCATTATAGTCTTTAATAGCAAGAAGTTCACACTTTTGAATATTTGCTAAACATGAGGCTTTAGAAAATGAGTCAATAATAGTTATTGCAAGTGAAATCTGCCTTTCATCTTTAAGAACAAGGGTTGTGTCGTCAGCAAGCTGACTGATAATCACCTCTCTGTCAGCAATCGTTACACCTTTTAAACTGCTGGCTTTTATGTGAGAACAAAGAATCTGAGCTGCAAGAAGAAAAAGGTAAGGGGAAATAGGGCAGCCCTGCCGAATGCCCCTCCATCCAACCACCCGTTCTCTCTCGTGAAACCAACACGGAAGTGACTAAAACTGCAATTCATCGACTGGCCGCTAGAGGGTGGCTCCAAATGGGAGTCAGTCCCATAGACTCCCCATGTTAAAATGACCCAAATTTACAGCAGAAAAAAAGTATGTTTACAGCCTGGTACAAAAAGTGTTTTGGTCTATATAGCTAGTTTTGCCCTTCATTACAACTGTGAGGGGGCGAACTTTTGTATTACTAATCCGTTTAAATTATATTAAGCCTTAAAGTTCTGCATAATTAAGGGCGTGGCCACTTGAGTGACAGGTGGATTGCTGCTGCTGTCAACACTGTCGCGCTAGGCGGGCGTGGTTTCAAGCAACCAGCTCCAAACAAATTTTTTTTTGTGGATTGACTTGCATGAATGAATTGTTTACCACAAAAATAGCAATGTGCGCGAACAAAATACATATAGTCAATTTTGATTTCGCGTGGACTTTAAAGCGTTTATGTACACGCGTTTATGTACACAATGATACAGTGCTTACCGCAAAAATAATAAACGAATATAAATAAATATGTAAATATTGCTATTTCCCAAATGTTCTTTAAGTGCAGGCTCTTTGGTACAGGTACTTCTATGAAATTTTAAACGAATAAATCTCCCACAATGCACTTCGCTTAGAACATGGCAGCTGGAATGGCGCCTTTACTGGAGAAGGTGGAACTCTAAACTCTCAACCATAACATTCATCTCAAGACAGCTATTGTGAATCTTGTTCTCGCCGTGCTTATTAAATATTTGATTCATTTTATCGGAAGATCACAGCGCGTGTATGATGGCTCCGTTCAGTTTGATGTCAGTCGGTGCTAATCTTTTGGTAAAGTCTTTGGGTTTGTTCTCGAGTGCATCTGTTGTGAGGTGAGCGTGCTTCAAGTTTAAGGTTATTGATGCATGGCTTGTTTTTTAGTTAATGTAGCATATCTAATTAATTGTATTTTAGCTACATATTTAAATGCAGCTACATTAGAGACAGCTATGCATTCATGTTTTCACATTTGAACAGCCATATGGTCAGTTAATGTATGTTAATGTTATTTATCTTAGTGACAACGCTGCATTAGCTCAATAGCTAAAGTTATTTAATTTATATTTGAAAGGTGTGAAAAAAAAATTACAACTAATTATTCTGTAGTATCCATGTCAGTTTTTGTACAGTGACAGTACTTTGCAATTGTAGGTGCTCATGTGTAGCTCCAGCGTTAAAGAGTTTTAGCACCACAACCGGGGGTCCACCTAAAAGACCCCTGACAGCATACATAACATATGTGAAAGAGATGCATCCCACCATCAGCAGACAAAATCCAGGTATCCGCTGCAGCCGCAAGGCTACCTTGCATTTCTGATTTGTTTTGAAATAAGATAATGAACAATCTGTTTTGTTCAGGAGTCAAAAATGTGGATATTGTCCGAAAGTTAGCGCAGCAGTGGAAAGCGCTGACTCCTGAACAGAAGCAGGTACATTCTTGCTTCATAAATATGTTCATCATATGTTTTAGTGTATATTTTGAGTAAATGTGTAAAATTTCAGCCTAAATAAAAATGTCTACATTTCCAAAATGTCTACATTTCCATTACTGTACATTGTATTTATACATACATGCATCCAGGGAGCAATATAAGGTTGCTGTGGACAACACAGACTGCTGCTTTTGCAATAGAAAAGCATAAATCAATCAATCAATATTTATAGGGAATTTTTTACCTAGGGCTGTGTATTGACAGATTTCATAGATCTAGTTATTTAAATTTGGTTATATATCATGTATAGAAAGTGTAACTTTTTCTAAAGGAAAAAAATCTGTCACGACTAATACTGTAAACTACGCAGGGAACCCAATCAGTTGGTACATTAATATTAAAGTTTACAATTATTTGCTATTTATTTTTAGATATACTTGTATAACTGTTGTATACAGTGATTTAAATTTTAAACAAGGATTTTATACCATGTTTTTAATGATGCAATTTTTTCTGTTTTATAATTTAATTTTTGGGTGGACTATTCCTTCACTGTTATATCGGCCATCCTGCTATTTAGTTATTGCTATTGACATTGGCCAATGAAAAAATAATTTTAAATTAATTATTAAAAAATAATTATTAATTTAATAATTCATGTGCAGCCATTTCAGAATGAATCTTCAGCATCCAGGGAGCAGTATAAGCTTGCTCTGGAGAAATACAAAGCCCAACTGACTCCTGAACAAACTGCTGCTCTTGCGGTAGAAAAACAACAAAAAGTGGCCAAAAGAAAATCAATAAAGAGAAAGAAGGTGAGTTTCGCCTTCCATTATGTAACTACTAAACTAACCCACCAATGAGACACTTTACACTGACTAAATATTATTTAATTCTTCTTCAGAAATTAGGCCTAAGTATTTTGATTACCTTTCTAGTAAAGGGATATTGCACTTCACTTGTAGGAGCTGAACAGTCTTGGCAAGCCCAAACGCCCCAGGAGCGCCTTCAACATCTTCATGTCGGAGCACTTTGAGGAGGCAAAAGGAACTAATATGCAGGTGAAAATGGACTTTAGTCCATCATATTCCAGATTCAGATTTTATACAGTATGCAAAACGTCTGCTGCTCAAATTTGTGGTCAGTAAGAAAATTAGTCTCTTATCCTCATCAAGACTGCATTTGTTTAATATGACATATTACAATATTTCACAAAAAAATTATAATAAAAAAATCTCTGTTCTTGTGGAAACTGTGATACTTTTTTCAAGATTCTTTGATGAATAGAAAGTTCAAAAGAACAGCGTCTCTTCTGTTTATTGAAACCTTTGTAACATAAATATCTTTAAAAAATTCAGGTTTATGCACCGTCCCTTTGCTGAGTGAAATTGTTAAATAATTTAAAAACAATCTTACTGACCCCAAGCCATTATACTGTAGTGTATTTTGTATAAATAATTTCAATAATTTGCTTTTGTATCTGGTGTAATAATGTATTTGAAGTTCACATTTTAACCAAAGATATTACAGACCATTAAAACTGAAAAATATTTGAATAATATGCAATTTAATACAGTGTGTATTGGTTGCAACAAGTGGGTTGAATGTCTTTTTTTTTTCAGACGAAGATGAAGTCACTGAGAGACGACTGGGTGCGTTTCAATGCAACACAGAAACAAGTGAGTTTTGCCTCGAGCATCAAAAGTAGCTCACACTACGGCTGTCCCATCATCCTTTGAGCTTCTTCTAAGAGACCTCATAAACTGGCTGATTTAAAAACACTACATGAGCAGTATCTCTGGGAATCATATAAATAGCACTTACATCTAGTGATGCCATGGTGAGGAAATGTTCCCACTGATTAATAAACTTGTGACAGCGTCGGTATTACCGATTACACCTCACAATTTACAAGAAAATATTTGTTAATGATGGCTCAGGATTGCATCACAGGATTTAACGGTAGGTCTTTACATCTTTCCCTTTCTTTCAACAAAACAACTGCTTAAAAATGGCGGATTCATTATTATTCTTACTGAGAAACACAACGACAATAATACATTCACAAACTCACTTCCATTAAACATAAGAACAAGATGGGTGACATGTGAAGCCCTGCACATCATACAGACACATATATATTTATTAGGGTAACAAATTCAGAATTCATTCCTACGTTTTATTAAAGTGTGTTCATGTAATAATTAATTCCCTTAATTTTGATTTAATTCAAACGAGGGAACAAATCACTACAAGATGGCCATGATTTAATAAACTGAGCAAACAAACTGTTTGGTCTTTGTGAAGTAATGGCATTTGTGTATATCTGAACACTGACTGCCAGGGCAATTCTACTCCGTTATCTTATAAATATAAAACAATACAAAATTATAAAGCAATTCAAAGCTTGCTATGTTTTGCAGAAGATCCTTTATGTTCAATTTTCAGATGTACATTCAGCTGGCAGAGGATGACAAAGTCCGTTACAAGAACGAAATAAAATCGTGGGAGGAGCACATGATAGAGATCGGAAGGGAAGACCTTGTTCGGAGAAAAGAGAGGAGAGCCATCAAAGCCAAAACCACCAAAGGCATAAAGAAAAAAGCCAAAGTAAGAGTGGTAAAGGCAAAAGCACCGAAAAAGACGACTGAAACAGCAGTGAAAAAGACTGTGAAGAGCACCAAGAAGTGAAATGATGTATGTGTCTGTGTTGTACAAAGGCCAGTGCCGTCCTAAATAAAAGCCTGTGCTTTCCGTTGCTATGAGCTGCATTTAGTGTTCAAAGCATGAAGGGTTTAAACTGTGAAGAGTCCTTTATGATGCCTCATCTTTTCAATAAATCCATTTTTGCTGGTTTCATTTACTCACTGTATCATGTAAGCAATAGTTTAGGTCCTGATTCTGACTGTTTTTATAGTACTTAAATTGCTTTTAAGATGCTCAAGAACTATGAAACGTATGACTGACATCAGTTTTCATTTGCTTTTTAGAATGAGTTTGTGTATCATGCTTCAAAAGAGGACGCCATGTTTTGTATAATGTCTTTATTTACAAAATAAAAATTAACATTTTCTATAAAAGCAACAGGAGCCATTTACAAAAGAATGCTACACAACTTCATTAAAACATTTAAAATTTCACACGTGTGCTAAGGTTAAAGTTATAGCTCACCCCAAAGTGAAAAATGAATCCACCTCACTCTCACACTTCCTTAATTCTGTATAAAACAAATTAAGATGTTTTAAAGAATGTCTGAGCTGCTCTTCCTCAATCACTATGTGCAAATGTACATATAATTACATTATATGGAGGGAAAATGTCTTGAGGATTTTTCCAAACAGTTCTCTTATAACAAGAAATGTGAGCAAATGACCATTTTCATTTTTAGGTGAACTATCCCTTTAAATACAAATCAAGTGGCCTCAGGTTTAGGCTGAATATTATCTTATAATGCAATTGTCAACTCAGGGCATGAAACCTCACGTTACATTTTTTGAAATTTAAAAACAGTTTTTTTACAATATAGTTTACAATATTCTCCTGGGATAAAATCAGGACTTTGAAGCCGAGCTGGGATCAGATGGCAGTTTGGCTTCTTGCAGCAAAGTCTCAAAATCAGGTGAACACACCAGTTTGTGTGTGATGTTTCCGAGCACAGCCATGTCTCCGGTCAGGCCCTCCGACATCCGCACACACACTAGTTGCTGCAGATACAAAAATGATTATATCCCACGAAACATACTTCTGGTAAATTAGATCTACAGTTAATTTGTTTCTTCATCGGAAAAGATTTTGAAAAATGTAGCATTACGTCACTTGCTCAGCAATGGATCCTCTGCAGTGAATGGGTGCCGTCAAGATGCCAGTCAGTCCAAACATCTGATAAAAACATCACAATAATCCAAAAGTAATCAACAAGACTCCAGTCCATCAATTAATGTCTTGCGAAGTGAAAAGCTGTGCTTGAAAAAATAAAACGCATCATTAAGTCATTTTAACTTTAAGCTTTCACTTCTGGCCAAAATAAAACAATTTAAATGTATTTATTTCTTAAAAACAACGGATTTAATACAAACACATAGTTTTTCTTTTCACAATACATTAATTGATGGACTGATGTGCTGTGGATTATTGTGATGTTTTTATCATCTATTTGGTCTCTCAATCTGACGGCACCCATTCACTGCAGAGGATCCACTGGTAAGCAAGTGCTGTAATGCCACATTTCTTCAAATCTGTTCCGATACAGATAACAGCTCATCTACATCTTGGATGACCTGAGGGTCTGTACATTTTCAACAAAATTTCAATTTTGGATAAATTATTAATGGAATAAATAATACAGATCCAGTTGACTTCAAGATAGGGCTGTAAAAAAAATACATACAAGAATGCTACCGTAAAATCCCAAATCCCTCTGACTTACTTTCTTCCATGAAACACAAAAGGCGTTTTATAATTGCATTATTCAAAAAGGCTGCAAAAACAACAGAATGTATCATAAAATTGGTCCATGTGACTTGTGTTATATAGTTGTATGACAACTTGTACGATACTTTAATAGTGCTTGTTGACATTTTGAAGATCGGCAGGCCCAGTTGTCATTTATTATAATATGTAAAAGTTGAAAAAAGTACGAAAAAAAAGACTAGCAATCAAATAATCTATATTATAAACATGTTGAAATTAGATGAAAGCTGAATAGAGAAGAATAAAAGACTATTTACATATTCTTGCATTATGATTCCAATGTTTTTTCTTTCTTTCTTTTTAATTAACATAAATTTGTCACACAGATATTTTTCGTCATGTCCGTTTTTTTGTTTGCTTGTTTTTCAGCGCTACTTTATTCTGATATGTTTGGACAACTGATACTTTTATTTTTAATGTTGCTACATTGCATCTGTAATTGCATGTGTTAACTCACCTGTAGAAAAGAGAAGGCCGCTCCCTCTGAGACATCTAATGTAACATTTCCCATGACCAGCTGGACTTTACCAGACTTTCTAATTTGCAGTTTTCCAATCAGACCCTCTGAGAAGTCTGACAGCACAGGTACAGCGGCTTTATCAGGCGGATCCTGAAGAATGATATCAGCATTAAAATCCTTCAGAGGACACTGAAGATGGCTTAAATGTTTATAAACGATGTGGTTGGCTTTCAAATACTCATTTCATGAGGAAATAAACTCCTTGATCTTTTTACATAAGAGTGCTATGAAATCATACTAGCAAAAACAACTTGTATGTTCCATACAGTAGCAAAAAAAAACATTCCAACGGTCAAAAATTACTAACAGAATTTGGAAAATGATAATGAAAAGTTAAACATGTACCCTTATGTCTTTGCACACTGAATCTGAAATTCTCATCCGAAATGTTTGCACATTAAAAAATGAATACGACCCTTAAGTTGTCAATCATGTTTACATACTGCCTTCGAAACTTTCGTCCTTCATAAAAAATTTCGGATCAGGTTCGATTTTCGTTTTCGCATCTAGCAAGCATTTTGATAGGAAAGGATGCCGAATATGAAAAACGCATACAAACATTTCAGACTCAGTGTTCAAGGACCTTTAGGGTAAAAAAAAAAAGATGACTCACAAAGTCACAATACAGTAAATATATGATATTATTAAGGCATACTGTGTAATATAAACTTACCAGAGCTTTAATTTGTGAAGAGCGCTTATCTTCGGTCTTGCCTTCCTTTCTGGGTTTCTCTGGGCTCGAGGTTTTAGGTTGACCAGGTATGGTGTCAGGAAGTTGAATAAACAGTAGTTCTTCCTTATCTGAAACACTCAGCTGTTGGAACAGCTCTCCAAGCATTGGCTGCTGCGGACATGAAGACGTGCCTCTCGCTGGCACAGGGCATTTCTGCTCAGCTTTGGCTGATTTCAGTGCATTATCAGATGAGGTCTTTTCTTTAACTGCAAAAAAGGCCACTGGATTTAGTTACTTGTTTAATGTAAACAGAACAAAAACTAGTAACAAAACAAGCTAAATACAAATTATTGTTAGCATTAAGTGTAACTTACATGAACTAGCTGCATCTGTTGACAGGAAGTTGCATGACTGATAGAGTGGAAGTTTGATTGGTCTTTGCTTGGGATCATTTTTTAATCCAGGATCATCCAAAAACTGCTCAATTAAACCAGGAATAAACATTAAAATGCTACTGATAAAGTTTCAAGACACCATGAAATTTGTCAAATGATAAAAGGTCATTGAGACGTACATCATCTCGTTGGAGCATTTGTAAAATTTCATTATCATCATCATCATCTGCGTTTTTCTTTTCCTTTTGAATGCTTTTTGTGACGAGTGCAGGATCACAATCCCTCAGGTTAGAGCCGCTCCAATTACCTGCAAGATCAAAAACAGGCACACGAATGTTGACTTGATGAAATTTGATTTGATATTTCATATTCATTGTACCACCAAGAGTCAGCAGTAAGTGACTCTAAGTGCAATAAGTTTCACAATACACATATCTTCATGCCTTATAGTTTCATTTGGCAAATTATGGCTGGGTGATAATGTACTGTAGTTTGATATAAAAATCAAGCATTTGAGGCTATGTATGCAAATATACTTTTATATCTAACTTCATATACAGAGCTGTGCAATAAAAAAGTTCACATTTTGTGACATTATAAACAACCAAGTAGCTGTGATTTGCTATATAGTATAGTATGAAGTATAGTATGCAGGTAAAGTTGGACATACTATATATATACAACTTTTAATATTTCACTAGATAATATAGATTTAATTGTGCAACAATATAAAGAATCAAGCAGTTGAGATTTGTTAAGTAGTACATATTGCTTTACATAAGTGTACTGTATGTATGTGAATAAAAATGGATCACGGTAACGATTAAATGATGCATATAAATGACAGGGTTAATACATATTTCCATTCCTAACCAGTTAAACTAAGGAGTTAACTGAAAGTCATGGCACGATACTAACTTATACATAACACATTGTACATAATATCTATCTCCAAAAACAACTGTGGGAAAGAATGAAAGAAACAAGCAACTATACTTCTCTGGCAATACAGCACAAATATAATGTCAAATCACCACGTGCTTTAAAAAAGTGCTTTACCTAGCTTCCTGTAGGTGTCTGCTGGACCCTGCTCAAAGATGGAGTGAGACTGAATCGTCTGAGGTTTTTCTCGTCGCCGTCTCTCTCTTTGTCTGTCTTCCCTCTCTCTTCTCTCTTTCTTTGGTGGAGTGTGCGTCTCCTCCTGTAACCTCCAGAAAACAAGTGTTTTATATGACAAAGCCAGCTAGTTGTATTGTTTTCAGATAAGAGCTGAAGATGTGGTAGTCTGAAATGAATCTCTGGTATTTAAACTTTAGCAGGAAAAGGGTTTGAATTATTTGTGTTTCAGTGAACTGATTAAAAACTCTGAATCAACTATGTGTTTGTATCTTTAATTGAAAATGTTAATGGAATGTGAATGTGGCATTTATGGTGAGGTATAAAATACTTACTCATCTTTAGTTTTGCGAACAGAGTGAACATTTGGTACAAAGGTTTTCTGTAGGAGAAAAAATTATCAATTGTCTTGAATATGCAAAATGTAAACTATATTATTGCACAGCTCTAAATATAAAGTTGGATATATAAGTATACACTGCACACATGAAGTTTATATAGCAAATTCCAACTGCTTGGTTGTATTGTAGCAAAATGCAAAATATATTAGCATAAAATTCTCTATTAAAATGTGGAATATATCCAACTTAAGTTATGTTCATACAGTAAAGCACTACTATGCAGACAACTCAACTGCTTGATTGTTTATATCATCACAGCTATTATTATCTCTCTCTCTCTCTATATATATATATATATATATATATACATATATACACACAATGGGATAAGTATATATTATACTCTAAACATTACAATAAAATCTATATTATTTTCTATAAAGCTGCTAAAAAAGCAAGTATTGTGAAAATAACGCTGACTTGACTTCTAATATCTTTTGTGTTTTAAACAAAGTTGAGAGCATGACATTAGAAAGTGCAACCTTTTTAAATCCTCCCAGGGTCAGATCTCTGGAGCGCAGAGAGGTCAGTCTGCCTGGCGGGGGTGGATTCAGTGATATTCGGCCTGGAAGTGCTCTACCCAGAGCAAAAGATTGTCTGAGAGCGGCAGATGAGCTCGCTTCTGCATCCCCATCTCCATATTCACACATCCTGCTAAAACCCAGAAACACTAACTGAGAACACCGACTCTAATCGGTGGCATACCAAGACATTTGTTTGGGGCTTCATAGGTGATTTTTCCGACTGATACAATGGTAAAAGAGCCTCGGAGAGTTATGCGTGTTAAAACAAACAGACGCTCATTCAAACACAGTTGCTGCGCGCTCACTGAGTTTTCAGTTCAAGAAGCGCGCGCCTCCATTTTGTTAGCACCCATAGCTATCAAAACAAAGCCTTCAATACCAGTTATGCAGTTTGCACCAGCGGATTTGGAAATGCGTGGAATGATGAGGGAAATACGGCTCTCTTAAATACATATAACTGAAATTAAAGACCGTACGTACTTGAAATTGGTGTGAAAACACCTCAAGATATTTCTATTCCTCCAGCTGACAGCTACATCCTTGCAGAAGCAAAATGGATCACGTGATCCAGATTTACCAAAAGTCACACAAAAGATTTATTATTATATAATTATTTAATTAATTGTAAATGATTGTGGTAATGTTTTTATCATCATATATTACTATATTATTATTAATGATTTACAAATTGGTACTCTAACAAATTATATATATTATATACTATTTGCATATTAAAAATATATATATACTTATATTGGTATTATGTGGTTTCTTGTATGGTGTCATTATTTAAATAAGTCTTATTAGACTGTAAATTATATTTTATAACTAATTTGTATTATAATGAATGTAATAAACTATGTTATGTTATTTTGGGTTATTTTACAACATAATATAACATACACATACATATAACACACATACAGTATCTTACTGACTTATTATTCAACTATTTGTTATTAATACTTTTATGAAATCACCACTCATCAGATAAACCATGCTTATAAAAGGGGTTATATATTATTATAATAAAAATAAAGATAATAAACAAATATTAAAATCAAAACGTTAAGTGTAAAAAATTATATAAAAAAAATGTTATATAATTTTTTTAAACAAAGCATGCAGTATTTTAAACACAGTGGCTGTGTCTCAAAACTCAAAAAGTGAGCTGCTTATCTAGACATAGACAGCACGCATTTTTGGGGCATCATATAATGACTCCTAACGGGCCAACAATGATGTATAGTGGAAGACAGCTCAATATCTTTTGTGACAGACCTCTTCCATCCACCCTTCCTCTAGCTCATAAAGGGCGGCGCTAAGCTTTTGCCTGCCCTCAGTTTATACTCCTCCGGTCAATGTTAGCCACACAGAGCCCGTGGCCGCGATGACTGGCGCTCTCTCTCCGCGGGAATGATCTGATCTGACGGCTGCGGTGCTCTGTGAAGTCATGGCCGCTCAGTGTGAACCCTTAAGCGGATACTTACAGCAGCAGTCCGATCCGGGCTCCAACAGCGAGCGCAGCGCTGATTCCCCTTTGCCCGTGTCTGAGGATGACTCCAGCGGACCCACGGCGCCTCCGGACCCCGAGTGGACCGAGGAGAGGTTTCGAGTGGACCGGAAAAAACTGGAGATCATGCTATTAGGTAAAACTGTGCTTTCCATGACAACTATCTCCAATTTCAGAGAGTTTAAAGAGTTTGAAAGAAACAAACAAACACTTTGCAAGTAAAACTCAAAGTTTACTACTCAAAATGCACAGTTGCTGTTAGTAATTGTTTTATTTAACTGAACAAACACTGTAATGTTAAATCTAATGCATTGCTTCCAGCATCTGCAGATCCAGTTATGTTCCTCTTCTCCTTTGTTTTAGTCCTATGTGTGATTCTCACTTCCATGCCCATTTTGTTTTCAGAAACATTAGTTTAATGGTAATACAATAGTAATAAACAGTAGGCTCTAATGAAAATTGTATGAAATAATCTAGCGTCCCAGATTTAGAAAAGCCAGTAGTTGAGGCTCCATTGTTCAGTTTACATAGAGAGCTTCCAATTGTTTTGAAGAAAGGTTGTAGTATAGTTTGGACATGGATATAACTGTCTGTCATTTAAACATATTTTAAGGATTGATTGTTCAAATTATTGGTTGTAGCCTATAGTTTTTCAGATGTTTTATGTATGCCTGGAAAATAACTACCTTTTCCACAGCATTACTGAATATATGTATATATATGCATTTTTTTCTGATATTCAGGTGTTACGTGTAAAATCCCAGTTGTTTGTTTTATGTATGCCTGGAAATATACCTTTTCCACAGCATTACTGAATATATTATATATATGCATTTTTTTCTGATATTCAGTTTGTTTACGAAAATAACTACCTTTTCCACTGCATTACTGAATATATGTATATAAAATCCCATCCCGTGTAAAATCCCAGTTTGGTTTTGATGTGAGGAACTGTACATTCTTTCACAGTATGTGTGTAGTGACCAACTCAACCAATAGGGGGCAGTGTTAACACATTTCTGCTTTTGACATTAGCCTTGAATGTTGTGTTTTCCTCAATTTGTTGAAGTAATTTTAAAACAAGTGAGACTGTGGTCAGCTGCATCAGAAGAGTGGAAGATTCAAGATCACGTTTTTGGCTTATGATTCCTTCTGACTGCATGTGGGTTTCACTTGGTAGAGTACAGGACTGAGCGAAGAAAACTCTTGTATTGTTTAAGTACAAGTCCTTCTCATTCCCTCGGCTCTGTAGGGATGGTAAAGCGCTTTGAAGCTCTCCGCTGTAATACTTTGTCCATGTCGGGTCATGCTTTCCATGTTGTTTCATGGTTCTGAGTGAGTTCAGAAAGGGACATCATCATCATCCTACACTCACAAAGTCTCTAAGTTCAGTTCACCACAGCAATCCATCCTGCTGAGGTCATTCAGCATCTCAGGTTTTAGAGTATATTTGATCAACCTGCTTGCTGATTTTCCTAGAAAACGCACAGAGAAACTTGTGTAAATTATTAGATTTATTTTCCAAACGAAATGATAGGAATTCAGCAATACTCAATTTGATATAATATCAGTAAAAACTGATCCATGATGCATAGAAGTAGAAAGCACTTCTTATTTTGAGAGGAAAACATATACATTTTAGTTTTTCTTTGAATAGACATTCTGTTGTGTCATATTGTACCATTTCATCAATTGATGCATACTTCATTGGTAGCTGTTACAAGATTAAAAGAAGGACTAGTGCAATTTTCACAAATTTGTTGGTATTTTTGTTTTTTAAAGACACATTTTTAAAAGAAAGCTCAGCAATTTTCACAATTTAAAGTTCCAGTTCAATCTTCACATTTACAATACAAATACACTGTATTGTAAATTTAAAGTCACATACACAATTAGTACAGAGTTCAATCTTCACATTGAATACAATGTGTTCTCTCCATTTACCCACCCATCCAGTGGAGTCACACATATTATACAGAGTATAATTAGTAATGGGCAACCGACATTGATGCGCCCGGGGAGCAGTTGGGGGTTTGAATGCGCTCAAGGGTGCCTCAAGGGTCTCACCTCAGTCGTGGACACTTTCTGCCAGAGCCAGGATTCGAACCCACAACCTTGGGTTACCTTGGGTTCAGGTTTCAAGTCCAACGCTAGGACAACAGCCCCTATCCATTAGGCCACAACAGCCCCTTTAATAGCTGTGACTGAAGAGAACTGATCACCGTCTTGTTTTCAGAAATGTTAACATCACAGGTGTTTGCTCCAAAAGCACTTAGTCCATCAGACATAACGAGAACAGTTAAGCAACATTCAAGACCGCTTTTTTAACCTTATTATACCTCTTGGATGGGAACAAATTAATCATTTAATTTATAACTATTTTAGCTGGCTTATGTGGAGGAATGGCTCACTGTCATTCTGGAATTCTCTAAAATCAGTAATGCATCACATAAAGGAGGCCTGAAATTGTTTTCTGTTCCAGATGTGTATTAATTAATACATTTGTGTAGATTATGTCGAGAAGGAATGTGTTCATACCAAGATGAATTGTGAGCTGTGTCTGTTTAATCGTATGCTCACTGCACCAGTGTGAAAATGATATACATGCTTCTGTGCCTGAGGATCAGCACCCATATAATGCAATATACAGTCTGTTGAAAATCTAGTGAGCTGCCTACATATAAGCAGCATTTTTATGAATCATAATTTTCCAGCCTAGTCACCTTAATTATTAGAAATGCATGATATTATATGATATGATTTTTATATATATATATATATATATATATATATACAGGTACATCTAAAAAAATTAGAATATGGTTGAAAAAGTTTTTTCATGTAACTTATTTCAAAAAGAGAAACTTTCACATATTTTATATTCATTACATGTAAAGTAAAACACTTTTTTAATTTTGATTATTAGAGCTTATAGCTAATGAAAGTCAAAAATCAGTATCTCAAAATATTAGAATATTTGCATTTGAGTTTCAATAAATGACCATCCATACAGTATACATTTTGGGCTTCTCTTGTTCTTTGAAACCACAATAACTGGGATCACTGCCTGACTTGGCAATGGTCCAGAAGACGATCATTGACACCCTCCACAAAGAGGGTAAGTCACAGAGGGTCATTACTGAAAGGGGTGGCTGTTCAAGGAGTGCTGTATCAAAGCATATTAAATGAAAAGTTGACTGGAAGGAAGAAATTGGGTAGGAAAATGTGCACAAGCAACAGGGATGACCGCAAGCTTGAGAATACTGTCAAGCAAAGCCGATTCAAACACTTGGGAGAGCTTCACAAGGAGTGAACTGAAGCTGGAGTCAGTGCATCAAGAGTCACCACGCTCAGACATCTTCAGGAAAAGGGCTACCAAGCCACTTCTGAAACAGAAACATTGTCAGAAGCATCTTACCTGGACTAAGGAGAAAAAGAACTGGACTGTTGCTCAGTGGTCCAAAGTCCTCTTTTCAGATTAAAGTAAATTTAGCATTTCATTTGGAAATCAAGGTTCCAGAGTCTGGTGGAGAGGCACAGAATCCATGTTGCTTGAAGTCCAGTGTGAAGTTTCCACAGTCAGTGAGGATTTGGGCTGCCATGTCATCTGCTGGTGTTGGTCCACTGTGTTTTCTGAAGTCCACAATCAACGCAGTCATCTACCAGGAAATTTTAGAACACTTCATGCTTCCTTCTGCTGACAACTTTATGAGATGCTGATTTCATTTTCCAGCAGGACATGGCACCTGCCCACACTGCCAAAGGTACCAAAAGCTGGTTCAATGACCATGGTGTTACTTGTGCTTGATTGGCCAGCAAACTCACCAGACCTGAACCCCAGAGAATCTATGGGATATTGTCAAGAAGAAGATGAGAGACACCAGACCCAACAATGCAGATGACCTGAAGGCTGTTATCAAAGTAACCTGGCTTCCATTACACCTGAGCAGTGTCACAGGCTGATTGCCTCCATGCCACGCCGCATTGATGTTAATTCATGCAAAAAGATTTATCTGTAGACTTTATCTGTAAGCCATAATCATCAAATTTCAAGAAATAAAGGCTTGAAATATTTAACTCTATGAGTAATGAATCTATATATATAATATATTATATTATATTATTCTTTCTGAAATGAGTGACAAAAAATATTGACCTTTTTCATGATATTCTATTTTTTTAGATGTACCTGTAGATATATATGTATTGCATTTACATTCAGTATTTAATTATGCATGCTCATTTCTCAAATTGTAATACTTTAATTGCCTTCTGAAGCTCACAAGTTAATTATTAGAGTTTTTTTATTATTCAGACATTATCACTTATCAGATATATCATGAAAATAATTATTGATACATATATTGATTTGGGACAGAATTTTAGAATTGGTGCATAGATAATAATTGTGTTGCGTTTTAAGATAGTTGATAATATATAAATCAATTAGTCATTGGTAAAGATAAATAGTAGCTATACAGCTGAACTTATTCATTCTTTATTCATCTGATTTTTTGGGGGCTGATTCTTGTAACTTATCCTGCTTTATGTACTCTGAGACCAAATGGCAAAGAGACTCATGGAAACAAGAGAGATGGATTCAGGGGTGGGAGCAGTCAACACAATTGTTCACGCTATACTGTAGGAATGCAGTGGTGACGCTGAAAGCCCTCTTCATGTGTCAAGATAAGTGTTTAGCAGTCACTGACTGCATATTTTGGAGATTGTTTATTATTACAATTTCTTGACTTTCTAGATACTGTTTGCACATTAAAGGAGTAGTTCTCTCCAATCTACATCAAGGACTTTGGGTTTTTCCAGATTTCCAAAGCCCAGATTGTTTTGCATTATGTGTCTTAGATGAGATGGAATGAGATGAGATTCTCTTCTCAAATCTTGGCTAGAGATTTGCTAAAGTACCCTTGCAAAAGAAATTCCCAAACAAGTTTACATGACAGCTCACAGAGTCAATGTCTTTGATCAGTGTAAGTCAGACTCGGGCACCGAAGTGAACTAGCAGTCTGTTTGAGAGTCCCAACAGGAAGGGATCAAATGCCTTGTTTAACAAGCATAACTCTTATCACAGATGGGACTGATTCATTCTGGGGAGCCCAAATAAAACATTGTTGCTGCCTGGCGATTTTGTAAAACACTTCAGTTTTTATAGCGTGTTTATAATGTGGAAATTTTAGGTGAACTGTTTCACCAAGACATTAGCCTTTGGGTTTGGCTTTAGAGTTATTTTCCCATTTTTAAGACTTCTGTTTACTAGGATTATCATGTATTTACTATGTATCCTTTTTTACTAAATTCCTAGTAAACTGAGACATTAAAATGGCCTTCTATTTATGGAAATACAAAGAGTACATTCTGAAACTTGTGTCTTAAGTGTACTTTGGCTAGCTGTGTTCTGGGTATGTTTGTGCTCGTGCTTGGCTAAGGCCTGGTTAAAAAGTTCATCTTTTTGTTGTCTGTTGGATGAAAGTATAGAGACAGGAAGTGAGTCCGGTGAGGAATGTGCTTGGGGCTAACTGTCCTCTGGATGGGGGCCTAGGGAAACACTGTTCTCTTTAGCTTTCAGAGGGTAAACGTGGCATTTCCCCCAAGAACTACAGCTGAGGTGAATCGCTTGTGGCCCTGATCTTGAGTTCATAGCAGTGTGGTGTTTCAAGCACGTCGGACAGACAAAGCAACTCAGCTCTGCACGTAGCTGGCCTAATACAATGCAAAAGGCCAATAAATGTTGGAAAGAATGGAAATCAGTCTGTAAAAGGTGGTAGAATCAAGTATATTGGGACCATGCAGGAAACCCTGGCTTGTGTTGTTCGGGTCTGAGAGACCCTTGAGAGGTGGTGGGCGTAAGAGTCCCAGTGCTCGCAGCACATAATTCACTGCAGCTGTTGGAGAGTCTCGGTTTTAAAAAAATGCTGGCGTGGACCAGAGACTTTGTTATGACAAGGAAAAGAACGAGCCATTACACTACAGCTACTAACTTAACTCATTCGAAACTCAGTCGAAAACCAAATGGTTGTTTTTCAAAGCAATCAAACCTGTAAATGTGGTACATCTTGGATTGTCACATTTTGTTTATAGGCTTTCCTATTATGTTAAAGAGACAAAAAAAATATTTTATGCTTTGGCATTGGCATTATATACAAAAATAATCAGTAATTACATTTCCTAGTTTGTGTTTATGTGATCCTCTCAGTTCATTTAAAACAGTTTTTTAGAATCCACCCAAGAGTTTCTCGGCAGGATGAGTAACGTCAATGGCATTTTAATTTTAATACACATATTGTGCTTAAACATCCTCACAGTTTAAGGCGCAAGTTATAGGATTAAATATTTGCCAGGATTCCAGGATTTCTGCATGCTTACTGGCTGTGGTTTCCCAGATATTGGCTTAAAGCAGTATTTAAGCTTTCTGCAGGGTCAATGACGTGGCACTGTTTCTTTACGTTTTTTTTTTGTTGTTTTTTTTTTGATGAGATGTTACTGTCAAGGTCTGTGTAGCGGGAAGGAGACAGCAGGTGAATACTTTTAAACACATGGGAATTAATTAAGGAGAACTAAAACAGGTGCTAGGAATAATCAAATTAACTTAACAAGAACAGGAAAATGACCAAATAAGGAAACCCAATGATAAGGGGAAAACAAAGTACAAAGAGTCCAGGGGTCCATTCTTCGTACATCGCTAACTCAGTTAGCTGGATTTGATTGTTGCCGATTGCGCTTGATCTTGGATCATTTGGTTCTTCGAAGCTCATCCCGGAGTTGCTGTCATTGCAACAGGTTTATTTCATGTAAACAGGATTAGATCGCATCTTTTTAAGCAGAATTGATACTTAAAATCTGTCACAGCCACCGTTACTTTATTATAAGAGTACCCTGCTGGTCCAGGGACAATAATTTAAAATAATAATAATTTTAAAATTAATTTTAAAATAAAATTACAATGTTGTGTAGTCTATAATACTATAGACATACTCAGTTTTACTCATTTAATGATTTATTAGTGATTAAATAATTACTTTATAATTGTATTGGAGTCTTACACACATGCTATACAGTTAATCTGAGGCGTATATTAATTTGAGTGATGACAGATATTATGGGAGGGGCTTGATGAAGCGCAGGAGATGCAGATAACATGATCTCTAAGAAACTGTAATTAATGCTGTCACAAAACAAATCTGTTTCAAAGATAGAGTTAAATGAATGGCTAATTACAACACTGAAGTCAAAATGTAAAGCCTGTACAAATACTAGAAATCATAAATATAAATAATTGGGAATCATGTAAAAAAATTACAAATAAATTAAAAACAGAGAACATTTCATTTATCTATTTATATCCATATACATTTATGTAGTTATGTTCGCTTGGCTGTTTCCTTATAAAGGTCCAGACATTTGTCAAGTTTTTCGTCAGGTGTTAATTATATGATGTCATTATGTTGCTGTCTTGCTGCCAGCCAATCGCTGCATTGCTTATCATGGTTTCGAGTATCGATACATCTGCTCTTTTCGGGGAACACTAGAACGCGCAGTAATCTTAGACAACTTAATCCAGATATTTTAATCTAATACGCAAATTTGTTTGAAGAACCAAATTAGCCAAAGATCAGTTATCATGATTAGAAGATCTCCTATCTCTCAAACCATCTCAGATGTATTAAGCAAGGTATGAAGAACGGACCCCTGAACCCTGATAGTTACATTAAACATCCATATTTGTGCTATTTTTCATATTTGAATTCAATTTATTTAGCATCAAAGTAAAAATGTCATTGTGTTATCAAAATGTAGAAAAAAATCTGAAGTTCTTTAAAAAAAACTACAAGAACCGTGACCGTTTTTGAAGTGGCAAGTTATCAATAAAAGTGACTTAGAACTTCTTTATTAAATGTTTTTGAAAGTAATGATTATACCACTTAATATTAATGCATTAAAGTTGCAATATAACAGAAGTACTGACAGATATATATTTTTACATACATCCAAGTGAATCTGGTTGTCGTAAAGAAAAAAATGTATGGCGGGGACTTGGATCTATCCATCAGTCTCAGCCTCAGACGTCATGCCCACGGACTGTTGGCTGAACATCTATTACAATACATATGGCACACAAAATTGCAAACACTTTGAGAGTTTCGAAGTCGTCATCTGATTGGTTAAATTATACAGGATTTCCATGTGTCTCACGTTCTTTTGTGTTCCACCTCAAAACAAAGTTGCTGGGTCATGTTTACAACTGAGTCTGTGACAATATCCCCTTTCACACATACAGACTTCACAGGTAAATTACCAGTAAATAACCATTAAGAGATCATCTGTGAACACAACCTTTTAAAAAATACTGGTCAATTTGTTTTAGCAATTTACCGTATAAGAAGTTGTAACATTACCAGTAAATTGCCAGAATAATGTTGTGTGTGAACGCAGAATGAAGATTAACAGTATGAGCACGTACGAGTTCAGAACGCGGCGTAAGACATCTTCTCCAGGCCAATCCAGTGCCGTTGAAATTCAAAATGTAATGGCTCTGGGCTAACCGTAACATTCTGATGCAGATGACGCATTTATGCTGCCTTCACGTGCCATCGGAAATGTCCTATTTCCCACTTATGAAGTCGTGATTACGAGCTTGTCGTATTCAAGTGCTTTAATGTCAGAAAGAATAAAATGTAGCATCCCATTGGCTGACAATCATATAAACATTCACAGCGCTATAAACACTATAAACATTATTTACGCTATATAAATGCAGTTTGCAGACAACCAAAAACATTTTCTTAGGTAGTCTAATAAGGATGGGTTGCACCAACAAGGATTAATCTTAAATCTAGATTAAAGGTGCACTGTGTAATATTTAGGATTATCTATAGACAGAAATGCAATATAATATACATAACTACATTTTCAGAGGAGTATAAAGACCTTAGATAATGAACCGTTATGTTTTTATTACCTTAGAATGAGCGATTTATAACTACATATACCGCGGGTCCCCTCACATGGATGTTTGCCATCATGTTTCTACAGTAGCCCTAAACGGACAAACTGCTCTACAGAGCGCGTATCGTCACTATGTTGTTCTCGCGAAAAACACGGACACAAGGATGAACAACTAACAGTAATATTCGCAATGACATCGGTTTATTGAATAATTAAGTAAATATAATTCCTTAATTTTCCTTTGTAAAGAAACCTCATTGCTCTCTGCGGTCTCAGACGACGCCGTCTTAGCCCCGTATTGGCCACCGTAGCGTCTCTAAAGGGAGGGGTGAGCGCGGACTGAGCCGTTGGTTGCAATTTGCAACTCAACCGCTAGATGCCGCCAAAATCTACACACTGCACCTTTAAATCAAGGTTTATCTAATAATTCTGTTGCACCAAACGTTAAACCTTTTTTAAAAATAAGCAGGTTTAAATTTAAACAATCAGTTTGATCCTGGATTTATTTTTATGTTTAAAATAGATTAACTTTAATCCTGTTGCTCCATAACTTTAAACTCAGATTTAAATATCAATTAAGGATTAACTTTAAATTTACAGGTGAGGAAGTTTAAATACAATAAAATGCACTTACAGTATGCAGTTACAGTATGTGGCTGATTGAATAAAGACAGAAACAGTGGGTGTGTCGTCAAGACTCAGAGAGGTGTTTATTATAAATATAAATTAAAATTAAAGCGCACTGAGCCCCCAGATTGTGAGGGTCGTGGCAGCCTATAACTCGCGTCTGCTATTGAGTTAGCTATCTCAGTGCATCTCGGCGTACGACAAAGAAAAGAATACAGGATCACGGCCGCGCCTCTCCTTTCACGACCACTCCACATGCGTGCTGGACGGCGATCAAACTGACGGGGCGCCGCTGTCTCTAGCGGAGGTAGTAATTCCATGAATCATGCCAGTTATTTTTTCTTATCTCGGTTGTTTTGTAATAAGCTATACTCCATTAATTTATACAATAAATATATATTTCCAGGATTATGAAATCCGAATGTACTGCATCAAAGTTTTATTGCTTGCTTAAACAGCCGCTTGATCAACGGTCTCTCTACGTAGCATTTTTATAAAGATGGCGGACAAGTTTATTTCCTTTATCGACCAAAGCAACTTATGTCAGAGACAGAGGATAAGGAATATTAACATTGTTGCCGGTTAATTACATGACGAATCCATCATGGCAGAGAAAATTAATCGTAGATGGAGGTTTTAATCACAGGTTAGAATTCTAATCCCCGATTTGTTAATATCAGTTTGTGCAACACAACTCGTTTAAAAAAAAAAACAGATCAAAAAATCCTTGATTAGCTCTAAACTTTGCTTAATTTAATCCTTGTTGGTGCAACCCACCCTAAGGGGCCTTTTACATGTGGCACTTTTGCTGCGGACCAAGCCTAAGTGCGATTGTACCTGGTGTCCACCTAACCCCCTAACTTGATTCTTCCAAACCCCGGTGCATTGGCGTTCATCTCACGTCATCACAAATGTGCAATGCACATGATAGAAAAGAGAACATTGGTGAATATATTGTGTTTTTTAATTGCTTTTGTGTTATTATGCATGGAAAAGTGAACGGCAGTTGCGTTTACTGTATGTGTGTTGCATAAAAGCTTGCAAACTGACTGTTTTGAGGAGACAGCGTATTGTGAGCCATTCGTTTGCTGCTCTGAGTGCACTCACTATACGCCTATGCCCCACTATATGCAGTGTAACATCATTACACTGAATGCTAACTCTAACTCGTATCCAAAGTAAATCATCACCGCTGTCATCCCTTATAAGTGTTTGTTGAAATAATCATGTCATTATCAGCTAAAATGCCTGCACATATTACTTTACTTCCTGACCAAGTGTGCACCCGAGTCCAAGTTGCTTTCTTCACTCGAAACATGCCACAGTTCCACTGCACCCGAACTCAGACCATGTCCTTCAGGTAAGCTTGGGTTCTGTAGGCTACTCTGGTGTGCTTTCGGGTCCACATGACAGCTTTCACATTAGTAGGCTTGTTCGACTTCATGCGCGCCACAAAGATCGGCTGCCACCTGACAAAAGCAATGCATTTTGGTTAGGACATTTGTCCGACTTTGACTGGCGCTGCAGCCACCTTACCGTGCGTTCACACCGCAGGCGGCGAGAGCATCAAAGTGGACAGAAGTCATTCATTTTCAATATGAGCCAGTGGCAATCTCCGGTGAGAGCGGCGTGACGAGTCTTGGACGGTGAGAGCGTCGAGGAGAGTTGAAATCAGGTCAACTTTATGGTAATGAGCTATGACGTGGTTCGGCGGCAACCAATCGGAATGTAGAAGTCCTCCGCTTGAGAGGATTACAGAGAACGTAGCACTGTAAACTTTGGTTCCGACCGCATTAGTTCCCAAGCATTTTAGCGCTAGAAGAACGCTTTGTTTTTGGAATCCTATTAATTTCCTCAAAACAACATAGATTTGATCAATTACATTAAGGCTACACTTCAACCAGGACAGTTTGTAATGTAGGCTGTGCACAAATGAACGTTAATGTTAATTAAAGACCAAGGCTAGTAAACGTCTCCTATAAACTGCATGTTGAAATTAACCATAAACACAAAAGCCACACCACACAAATGGCTATTAGTTGGTTTATTTCATTAGCAAACATGCAACTACAATCGTTAAGTTTCCATCGATCAATTTCTTACTTTCACATTTAAAATATTTCATGAGGTTAACCTATACCCTACTTTTGGTCAGTCTGCACAAGACCAATATGCTTGTTGGCTTTGCGGCTCCTTTAAATATATGACAGGCATTCGATCTACGTAGGAGCATCAGAGCGTCCACAGATCTTTCTACAGCGTTGCTGGCAGGGCGGCCAGTGTGAATTTTGTCTATCTCCGAAAACTTAGGCAGCTGACTTGCTGCCTCGCTGCCTTATTAGGCAATGACTTTGCAGGCAGCGTTTTTTGCACGAAAGCACTTCACAAAACTGTTTTCGGACAGGCTTCTGAGGCAGCTTAAGGGTTTAATGATCTACAACAAAATAGAACGAGTTTGGTGAACTAAACAAATATCGAATTACTAAAATACAAATTTTTCGCTAGAAATAACATCAAAAGTGCAAAAAGTTAATCAGAAATATACACTTACACACAAACTGACCACCAAACCCAACTTTCAGACGCCATCTTAATTTTTTAGCTCAACCGTCACGGAATGGAATGCAGGATTGTGGGATATCAAAGGCAGCGAAGGATACATCTATGCGAAGGATACATCTAGCTAACTTTGAATAGGCAGCATTTTTCAGTTTTCGGATAACGTTACAGCCTTTGATGCTCTTGCCGGCGGCGGTGTGAACGCACAGGCTGCATCTGAAAATGGAAAAATGTTTCTTTGGAGGCAGCATTCCAAGGTAGGAAGGCATCAAGGCACGTCCAAATCCAAAGTTATCTTCACTTCCTGTCTCATGAGATACCTTCATCTGATCGATTTTTGAAGGCAGCATGGATGTATCCCTCGCTGCCTTTGATATCCCACAATCCTGTGCGCTCCATTCCGTGGCGATTGAGATAAAAAATGAAGATGGCGTCTGAAAGTTGCGTTTGGTGGATATTTTGTGCGTAAATGTATATTTCTGATTAACTTTTTGTACTTTTGATGTTATTTCTAGCAAGAAATTAGTATTATAGTAATTCAATATTTTAGTTATCACCAAAACTCATTCTATTTTGTTGTAGATCATTAAACCCTTAAGCTGCCTCAGAAGCCTGTCCGAAAACAGTTTTGTGAGGTGCCTTCGTGCAAAAATGCTGCCTGCAAAATCATTGCCTCATAAGTCAGCGAGGCAGAAAGACAGCTGCCTAAGCTTACAGATGCAGTGACAGTTACGATCACATGTGCCATCAAAGTACCGCGAGAGCAAAACGAGACCAGCCGCCGAGGTCAGATGCTGCAGTTGCTCAAAATCGGCTGCGGGAGCCTTGATGATGACACACTTTATTCTCATTGGTTAGATTCTGTGATGACAAGCACAACGTGTTTTGCGTGTATTTATTCTAACAATTAAATTCCAATAATGCTCACAAATCTGTGTTTTTATAACAGTAAAGCCTTTTAAGTGTAGTCACACTGTTATCTTGAGTAATTTTTTTATCAAAAACACTGCTAAAAGCATATTTGTATTTAGTAGCCTATATGTTTATGCTGAACTATATTCTTGAACAGATGGCGCTGTATTAAGCAGTATATAAAAAGTGCATGGTTGCTCATAAAAACGTTTCTGTGTATTTCACATATATTGCATTTAATTCACTTTATCTGTGATAAGAGTATTGTCACGGTACACTCACGGGAATCCAGGAACGAGGAGGCGAGGATTACACAAATAGGGGTTTTAATGAATCCACAACGTAGGAGGCACAGGAACACAAAGGAAGACGTTGGCACAGGTATGGCGTAGACATAATACACAGTTGACATTAACAATAACCGACAAACACTAACTGGAAGACTGGGGCTTTTAAAGACAGGGGTTAACGAACGTCTTCCTTTGTGTTCCTGTGCCTCCTACGTTTGTGGATTCATTAAAACCCCTATTTGTGTTAATCCTCGTCTCCTCGTTCCTGGATTCCCCGTGAGTGTACCGTGACAGAATAACCGACCCAAATCAAGATGGAGCAATTCCGCGGCACGCGGCTCGCGATTCGCCGGGCAAGGGGATTCTCCGCCGCCGTCCGCGGCTCGTCCATCCCGCGGTTTGCGGGAAATCTGCCGCCGTTCGCGGCACACGTGAGCCCGCCCACGGCGAAGATTGCGCTTCCCGAGCGCCCCCGAGAGCTCGCGCTTCCCGAGCGCCCCCGAGAGCTCGCGCTTCCCGAGCGCCCCCGAGTGATTGCGCTCCCCGAGCGCCCCCGAGTGATTGCGCTTCCCGAGCGCCCCCGAGTGATTGCGCTTCCCGAGCGACCACGAGAGATTGCGCTGCCCGAGCGCCCTCCAGTGCCTGCTCCGAGACTGAGCCCTCCAGTGCCTGCTCCGAGACTGCACCCTCCAGTGCCTGCTCCGAGACTGCGCCCTCCATTGCCTGCTCCGAGACTGCGCCCTCCAGTGCCTGCTCCGAGACTGCGCCCTCCAGTGCCTGCTCCGAGACTGCGCCCTCCAGTGCCTGCTCCGAGACTGCGCCCTCCAGTGCCTGCTCCGAGACTGCGCCCTCCAGTGCCTGCTCCGAGACTGCGCCCTCCAGTGCCTGCGGCTCCGAGACAGAGCTCACCCTGGCTCTCGCTGGTTCCGTCCAGCTCACCCTGGCCTCCGCTGGTTCCGTCCAGCTCACCCTGGCCTCCGCTGGTTCCGTCCAGCTCACCCTGGCCTCCGCTGGTTCCGTCCAGCTCACCTGTGTCTCCGCTGGTTCCGTCCAGCCCACCTGTGTCTCCGCTGGCTCCGTCCAGCTCACCTGTGCCTCCGCTGGTCCCGTCCAGCTCACCTGTGCCTCCGCTGGTTCCGTCCAGCCCACCTGTGTCTCCGCTGGTTCCGTCCAGCTCACCTGTGCCTCCGCTGGTCCCGTCCAGCTCACCTGTACCTCCGCTGGTTCCGTCCAGCTCACCTGTGTCTCCGCTGGCTCCGTCCAGCTCTCCAGAGCCCCTGCTGGCTCCGTCCAGCTCTCCAGTGCCTCTGCTGGTTCCGTCCGGCTCTCCAGAGCCCCAGGCGTCCACGCCTCCAGAGCGCCCCCCAGGGAGGAGCTTCCCCAAGGAAATTTTTTGGGGGGGCTACCCTCCAAGGCCGCCTGAATCCCCGGATCCGCCATGGCCGCCTGAAGCCACGGATCCGCCATGGCCACCCGAGGCTCCCGATCCGCCATGGCTACCCGAGGCTCCCGATCCGCCACGGCCACCCAAGGCTCCCGATCCACCACGGCCACCCAAGGCTCCCGATCCGCCACGGCCACCCAAGGCTCCCGATCCGCCATGGCCACCCAAGGCTCCCGATCCGCCATGGCCACCCAAGGCTCCCGATCCGCCATGGCCACCCAAGGCTCCCGATCCGCCATGGCTCCCGGAATGGGCACCGCCCTGGAGGCCTCCAGAGCGCCCACCCCCCCTCCCCTTTCGATGTTATACGGCGCGGGACGCGCCTATTGGGAGGGGGGGGTAATGTTACAGTCTGTCTTCCTCTGCCTTTGTTTCCCCTCTCGTGTCCATAATCATCAGTTCCCAGCCCTGTGTCTTTAGTTGGTTGTTAAGGTCATTACCTGTGTGTGCATGTCTCCTGTGATCTCCGTGTGTTTGTATTAAAGTGGTTAAAGGAAGTTCCACGTCTCCTCGTTCCTGTGTTCCTGGCTCTCCCCTGCAGCACCGTGACAAGTATACAAACACCATGCGAGTGTCACTAACGGGAGCAGAAAGTGTCCGACTTGACGTCTCCACTTTTAATTTCGCCCTGACTGCAAGCGGCTACTCTCGCTAGCCGGTGGCAGGCTAGTGTAGTTCATCTCAAACAAGCCTAATATTTTTTCATGCAAACCACGCCCTGTTTCGAACTATCCTGCCAGTGTGAAAACCCCTAAATGACACATGTGCATTAATAAATCCTTCACAGTAAGATCTAAAACATTTAGAAAATATAAGAATTGTAAACATTACATTTTACATGTGCATCTTACACTATACACTACTCTACAATGATCTATTATATGGCCCCAAAGTAGATAATCTCCAGTATGTCCGGTTTTAAATGGGAGACTCTTAAATTGAACACTCCTATTGATAGATCCTTATCCCAGTAAACAGAGCCAAGAAAGGCAGCTGCCGATAATGGTTTCTCAATACACTGTCGAGTGTCGAGTCCAGCTTTTGGTGGATAGTGCGTATGTTGATGGTATGTACCCTCCATCCACAGATAATCTGGAGAAAGCGTGCAATTTTCCAGACTGACTCACACTCAGCTGGCACATGTGAACGATGTGCCACAATCTGCAGACAAACTGCCAGCTTTGTTTATCATTTTTAATGGTTTCCGTTTACTCTCTTTACGGGTCAGAGACAAAGGATTTCCGAGTTGATGAAAGAAAAATCTTGTAAATCTCAGTATGTGCCGGCCAAGTTCATGGAAGGGTAATCTTTGTAGTCTGTTCATGTTAGTTTCATACTTTTGGGGGAAATGTTTATTCCATTTTTAATAATAGGTTTGATTTAAAGCATTTTGGTCATGCAACATAAGAAGAATACATTTTTGCTCATTGATGCTTCAAATTTGCTGCTTAACAGAAATTAAGGCCCAATTACTCTAAAAATGTCAAATGGTGCAACCAATTTAAAGTGATAAATAGTATGTTCCTTGTACCTTGGCTGAATAGCATAAGTATTTTAATGTAAATATGTGTTTTTATTTATTTTCAAACTTTTATTTCAAATAAATTTTAAAGTCAAAATATTTTTTTTACTAATCATGAATATTTTGAGGAGTTATTCTACCCAATATCTGAAAACCCAAACCTAGTTTGCCACATTTTAAAAAGTTTAAAATATCATATTAAAAGACACTAATAAAAACCTTACTGATCTTGAAATACAGTCATGTGGATCTAGAAGAGTCCAATAACTTGGCTTCCATTATGTTGGTTACACCACACTGACTTTGATTTGGTGGACAACACACCTTGTGAAATACAGTCGCATTTCTAAAACAAATTACTTCTTTACTTCACAAGTCACAAAAAGTGATATGTGTGTGTGTGTGTATTATTATTATTATTATTATTATATATTTTTAATCGAGTGGACGTAAATTGGGAATCTTGGACTTCAGTGTCTTTTATTTCATTTGATGAAGCACCAATAATTGCATGATCTGATATTTCCTCTTGCATATGGGGATAATAATTATTTTATTGTTTAGTCATCTGTGCATTGCTAGTGAATGCTATTGTGGAAATTGCATCATTGTACATCATTAAATGTTGCAAACCTCTGTGCTCATGGTTGCAAACACAATGTAATATGGTCTCTAGAGGCTTTAAAATGTTTGTAATCTATGATGCATTTAACTTGCCACTGTTTATGCATGCAAAAACCATCAGACCATCAGTATTATTCTGTTTGCATTATGCAACATTTCCATGACATCAGTTTGAAAGATCATGATATTGTAGCCAACAGTTATGAGGTCAGCAAATCCAGTTGGAGCCTTGGACCCGGCAGCATCACGCATCTGTGCGATTGTTTGATGGTTTCCAGGCAACAGCGGGTCGTTGTTCCCACAGAGGTCCATTGAACCAGCATAATGACATATTTAATAGATACGTTTTCCATCATAAGCAATTTAAAGTGCGCAAATAAAAGATAGAGTCCCTCTGAGGCAAACTTGTGTAAGAATTCCTAAAGAACTGAATGGGATCTCATTAATTCTCAGTTCATGGGTAACTCCCACCTGTAACTGAACTTATAACCCTTGTTTTTGCAGGCTAGAACTTTGACCATTAAGATTCCACTGCCTTAAGTAAGATCAGGAGTGCTAATAATATCTAATAATGTTAACAGTTGTGACAGAGCAGGATTAAACCACAGTATTTTGTTTTCATTTAAGAATCTACTTAAAACAGAAGCTAAGCAATGAGGCATAATATACCTGGAGCTGTCCTTTAGGACTCCCATTCATTTGAATTAATGAGCACTCCTGAAAACTGATATGATAAAAAATTATCATGGTTTATGTGGAGACTATAGTGTTGAGTTGTAATTAAAAAATGCTAATTTTAATTGATTGTTTTAAAAAAGTTCACTCAAAACTGAAAATTAGCTGAAGATGTCACCCTCAGGCCATCTAAGATGTAGATGAGTTTGTTTCTTCATCAGAACAGATTTAAAGAAATGTTGCATTACATCAAATTTAAGGCCTTAAAAAGTCTTAAATTGTACAAGAAAGTCTTAATTATGATTTCAATAGTCCTAAATTTGGAGACGGAAAGACCAGAATTGCGATATGACTGAATATGACAATTAAACTTCAAAACATATATATAATAGATAGATAGACAGCACACACACACACACACACACACACACACACACACACACACACACACACACACACACACACACATTGCATAAATGTATCTACATAACTAAATAAAAATAGACTAAGTTTTTTTTATCCGATACTTTTTTACTCTTACTCAAGTAACTATTCAGACTATTACTTTTACTTGAGTAAATATTTCTACAATTACTTTTACTTTAGTGAAGTTTTTGTGTACTCTACTCATCTCTATTCAAAAAGATATGATTTCATTAAATAAACATGAGCGCTGCAAGTTCAAAGTCCGGTGCTGCGCTGTACCGTCTTTACCGGGAAAAACGTTATATTTCAGCCAAACGCGACTCCTGCTGGCAGAGAATGAATCAGTTAACATAGGTTAAACTAGTGCATGTACGAGTTTCACTGCACGATTCAGTATATTAAAATACATTTAGAAGGATCACATAATTTAAGATATGGGGGCAGAAAATGTATAGCCTATATTTATATAATTTCATACAGTTAATTTTTTTTCTCCAAATATCAGCATGATTACAAATGTGATATTTATTTTATGCAACAGTTCAATAAACAAGAAGTTAATATTAAGAGACTTACATTTTAGACACCATATTTTCTGCTTTTGCTCTATTTCTACAACAAAAATAATTCCAAACATAGCCACAGCACTGTTTTCCATCTCTGAGCAACATTTCAGGGTTTCGTTCCTGAATGAATCATCCGTTTAAATGATTCGGTTCAATCGCAATGACTCACTTATTAACGCTGACTTACTGCCAACTATTGGCCGTTTTAATTTCACTCTTAAAGTATCTTCATTTTTTTTTAATAATTTCAAACATCAGTTTTAAATGTTTTATGTTTCAAATATCAAAGCATTATTTATGCATTAACTTCAGGTTAGCATGCTATGTCCCTCTAAGCTGCATTAAACAGTGTGAAAATACATCTAAATGCCACTTCAGATGCATTGCAAAGATACATTTTGTTGATACTGATTTAATTTGCTTGGTAACAGCCCAAATGCAAGAATTTGACACAAAAGATGATGCACACTTTTAGAAAAAAATGCCCATAAAACTTGTTGGAAAAGACTAATGTCTATCGTTGCTGTGAACTGAACACACAGAATATAAAGAATATAAAAACAAATCAGGATTTTATAAACCTGAAAACATGTCATAATAGCAACAGTTACAATGCAGTGAGACTGAATTATTTCACTCAGTTTTAGGTTGTGATGACTTATGAAATCTATGATATTGTTCTTAGGCTGTGGAATTATTAAATAACAACAACAATATTTTAATTTACATGTTTACACACACACACACACACACACTCAACACACACACACACACACACACACACACACACACACACACACAAAAACATGTTTTTATTTTCAAAATGGCGATACTCCATAAATTACTTATGTTTTTTTTAGAGGTGGGCATAGATTATTTTTTTTAATCTAGATTAATCTAGATTAATTGTTGAATTAATCTAGATTAAAATGGCTCATTTGAATTCTGCCGAAGGCATTCAGAATATGTGTGCTACCCAAATAATGACTAAAAAGTAAGTCTTTGAGAACGGGTTTCTCAAGCCAGGTGGCGCATTAGACCAGGGGCTCATCTCCTGTTTCCAAAATGCATCACAAACTTAATCTCTTCCCGTCCCAATCCCACGAAAAAACTGGAGGAAAAATCCCGTTCCACTCCCGAAAGAATGACTCCCATTCCCTCCCACTCCTGTATGTTGTTTTTTTTTTTTTTGCCTATAACTGTCAATTACCAGTAAAAATATAGTACAGATCACAGCGTGCCCACCTTATTAGTTGAATTAAAAACCCAAAATGTCGTTTTTTGTTATTTTATTGAACTGAAAGCCATCTTATTATGCACAGTGTTGCACAATTAAATTTCATGTAAATCAATCCATGCTAACGCCACTCGTCTTCTATTTTTTTTTTTACATTTCACTCTCTATAGTTATATATTTTCAATGTACTGTATTTTTAGATATATTCGAGTTTCGAAGTTTCTCGCTCAAGTTCACATGAGACCTAAAGCGCATCCGGTTTGCTTAAAAGCGCAACGTTTCGTTGTTATTTGAGTGCACACAAATAAACGTAGAGTCTTTACGATTCGGAAAGATGTATTAGTGCTACTTTTATCTGTATGACAAAATGACGGAGATTTTAGAGCAAGTGAGCGCACCGGAGCCTGTCCTGCAGCAAACGCGCTTCCACACAACACTTCAATAGCGCACATTTCTCTAGGTTAACATCATATTGAGCGACCATGTAAAGTTGCCTATACATACATCTTTCAGATTGAAAAGCCATATTTGAGGTTGATGAATGATAGGTGACGTTTGGATGTCCTGCCCGATTGTATTACCACACAGACCAGCCGTTAACAATCTGTCCATCACGGACTGCGAGCTCTAGTTCGAAGACTCGTTCTCGCCCCCTACAGTGCAATTCGGCTAGGTATACATCCGAGCTAAAATATCAGGGTGAAAGTCATCATAGCTTGCGTGTATAGACCCAGCTCCCAACCCAACTTTGAGATAGATTACACACACACGATATTTTTTTTATCGCTGATAAGAGTCTCACGTTAACGCAGCACGTAACGCCGATAACGGCCCACCACTAGTTTTTATAACTGAACTAAGTATGTTTTTTTGAATTACTATAACAAAACCCTAACCCTCAAAAAACATTTTATGTATTTTTAGGATTTTAGTTTTATTTTCTTATATATATTATATATATATATATAATATACTCCTTTAGTATATAATATGATTATGAAAATGATTCATTGGCTGTAATTTAAAAATAATTATTGCCTCATCAATAATATCAGTGCATCCTGAAAATGCATTGAATAAAACTGTTGTTATCCTGTAAATACAAACTCAGTTTAATTAACAATAAGTGAGCATCATTTATATACATTTATAAACTGGAATTATTCGGTTTCTGGATGCATTACCAGGTATCATATACACCCTAAAATAAGCTGACATAAGTGGAGGAAATTAACCAAGATGAGTGCTGTTTAGCTTTCCCAAAATGGTGTGAGATATTACATGAAGATTATGTTCTTTATAAAACACAAAACCCATTTATAAAAGCCTCCTCTCACACCGGTGTAGCCTATCCAGACTCAGTAACCTGGTGGCCTTCTTTGCTTACAGTGAGGTTAACCGCCAACCTTGCATCAGAGGATGTTGGCAGCGCTATGCTCTTTAACTTTGCACTTTGCTCCGAAGGGAAGAAATCTAGTCACAAAGAAGACATTTGGGCCATTAATCTGCTTTGGGGAAGCGTTCCCTGAACACAGCCCATCTTGGAAAAGAATGAATGTTTTACCTGTGCCAGCAATTCATAGATATGTTTTTATATTCACTGTATGTGATGACGGACAAAGTCTTGACATTTATATGTAGGTCTGAGCATTTTGTTGATTTATTCTTATCCTCCATAAGGCTTTGGCTTATGTTGGCATGCTACGCTAAGCAGTAAGACACTAAGTGCCAAGTAAAAATCATGTCAACTATGAAAAGATATCTGTCTTTGAAGCTATTATACAGAAGTTGGCGTGAAGAACAGTGAAGAGCAGTTGCCTGACCTCCCAAGTGTAGTTATTATGAAAAATATGTTAAATGTGCCTTTCTGTGGGCAAACCCCTTATGTGTGGTAAAATCACAGTAACTCACTGCCTTGTGTGGCTTGTTGCTTTTATAAAATGGCAATGACAGCTATAGAATAAATTACACCAGCGTTTTTCATTTATTAAAAGTACCTTGGCGCAATAATGTAGAAGTAAGCTGATGTGCAGTCACAGGCGTAAAATTATATTTGACAATGACTTCTAATGATGCCAATCCTACAAACATGTAGAAAAATATTGTGAAGATGAAATACGTTAATGGGATTGTTCACATAAAAAATACAATTCTGTCATCAGTTACTCATTCTCTTGTCATACCAAACATGTGTGACTATCTTGATTCACTCTTATAAATAAAGGTCCACCACAGTGAAGCCATAGAACAGGGGTGTCCAAACTTGGTCCTGGAGGGCCGGTGTCCTGCAGAGTTTAGCTCCAACCCTAATCAAACACACCTGAAGCAGCAAATCAAGGTCTTATAGGTATACTTGAAACATCCAGGCAGGTGTGTTGAAGCAAGTTGGTGCTAAACTCTGCAGGACATGGTGGTCATGGTGAAGTGCTGATAATATGTATGTTTGATTTGTGTGTGTGTGATGGTGTTTTATTTTATTTTCCCAAAACATGATTTTGAACCAACTCCTGAAATGACATTGATGGTCCAAAATGACTTTGCATTCAAGGTATATATATTTCACAGTTCCTTGCATTTCCTGGAAATTGAACCCATGACTTTGCTGGTGCTAGCAGGAATGTGAAAAGTTGTGTAATGGTCGAGCAATCTGATTGGATTTTCACAAGTGTTTTTCCAGTTTTGTGTGCAATATCAAACAGTGAGAGAACAAACTGTGGGTGTCCAGACCACCCTTGTCATTGGTAAATGGTGGCCACACATCAAATGTTTTGAGCAACATGGAGTAAAATGGTCAAAAAAATAATTTGAGAAGGTTATGGTGTTTATGAAAAGTTTCCTGGGGTCTTTCCACAGTCTCATAAATCCATTAGATCCTGTTTGGGTTGTTTCTTGGCCAATCACAGAAAAAATGAGTAATTCTGTTTTCTCTCTGAACTTAGTTAACTTGTAGAGTTCAGTTTGTTCTCAGGGCTTCCAGAGGTTCCTCCACTGGATAGCACGTCTTAGCGGTAAAGCAGGACTGGTTTAGCCGGTGCCTGTGGTTTGAGTCATTTTTAGTCAAT
The DNA here is from genome assembly GCA_027422405.1 of Ptychobarbus kaznakovi. Lineage (NCBI taxonomy): Eukaryota > Metazoa > Chordata > Actinopteri > Cypriniformes > Cyprinidae > Ptychobarbus > Ptychobarbus kaznakovi. The sequence goes on from CM049808.1 coordinate 4,476,264, forward strand.
CTGTTCTGAAATAAAACTCTCCCTGTAATTCATTGGATATAAATAAACACGTCACATTTGCCTGGATTACAGTAGACACACATTTTAGACATTGCATCTCTCAATGTAGGTCATGTTCATGATCTGGAGAAATCTGAAATAAAAAAGCTGTAGACGTCTATCGACCGCTGCATTTTGTGGTTTTGAAGTCTTTAAACAACATCCAAATTTGCTGAACAAGTCATGGTTTTGTATTTTATTGATTAACTTAAATCATATGTTCTTGGGAAACCAAACAAGCATGTCAGTTTACTTGTCTCATGTGGGTTACATTTTCAACTTTAGCGGATGCTTTCATACAAAACCGTGAATTTAGTGTATATATCGGTTTGTGTGAATCATATTCATTACTTGCTTTATTAGTCCCATTATCTACAATAGGGTTTCCCAAATCAGTTGATGAAAAGCTAATAATTCAATTGTAATACAATTTAAATATTTTTAAATATAAAATCTTGAAAGCTTAGTGAGAAATATCAAAATAAAGGCTGTGATTTAATCTGTATTTAGCCAAAATAAGTGCTTGAAGATTTGAACATTTGAAAGTAAAGAATTTAAGACATAAATATTAACGTTGTAACTTGCCGTAAAAAAATAAATAATATGAAATCTTTATTATACAAATATTAAATAAATGTCAAGTATTAATTTGTTATTTTATAGGACAATTTTAATTTACAACAGTGATGTATTTATGTCTTTTTATTTTGTAACTTATATTTTAACTCTAATTATAGAATATTTTAAGATAAAAACAATCAAAATAAGGACTCAAAATGCAAAAAAAAAAGATTACTTGCGTGTCATGTGACAATTAGCGAACCATGAACATGCAAATGGGACATTAAATTATTGAAATATTAACTTAAAATCTCAGGGGTTACTTTAAGTACATATTTTATTTCTAACTTGTTTAGCTGACAAGAAGTCTGGAAAGCCTGATCTACAAGAAGAACTATAGGAACCCCTAGATGGGGTTCTAATGAACCCACAGCTTTACTCACTGCACCACACAATCTACATTAAAATATACGCTTCATTTAAACCTTCTAAATGTAGTATCACAAAATGCATTACAATACTACATAAACCTTAAGAAAGTAGTAATGCATTGATTTTTCTACAGAGGTGACTTGCTGCAAATGGACAGGAAAATGACCCGCGCCCTGCCTAAATTGCACAGACATTTTTCCACCCAAGGCCATGTGGAAGAATGTGTTGATATGAATTGCTGATTTTGTTAATACGCCAGCATAAGTGATTCCTGATGTTACGCTTTTTCTGAAATGTCCCATTCTTCTCTGCAGCTGCCACGGAGGGGCGAGTCAACGGAGGTGAGGACTTCTTTCAAAAGGTAAGGAAAACCACATTGCTTTGGCATCCGCATGCAGCGGTCGAAAATGGGTTAGCATCATGTTGCATGTGTAATTATTTCTGCTGAACGACATACTGCAGTTAGTGCTGCACGATACAGCAGTGCAACAGCTTTGCGGTCCTCAAGCCTCAAAATACATTCTTAAAAATAAAGGTGCTTCAAAAGGTTCTTCACAGCGATGCCATAGAAGAACCATTTTTGGTTCCACAAAAAGACCATTCACAAAGTTTTTAAAAAAGATCTCTTCCTTACCTTTTATAAATCTGAAGAACCTTCTTTCACCACAAATAACCTTTTGTGAAAAAGGATTTTCAGATTTAAGTTTCTTTAGAACAATTTTACAAAAAGGTTCTCTATTCATTGAAGCACCTCTATTTTTTAAGAGTTATAATCGGTAATAGAATAAATGCGGGACTTCCATAACTAGCGTTGTATGCCCAGTATGTATTTGCTCTGCCAAATTTGAATCAAAATGATTAATTTGGCAACATAAAGAGGCTCACTTGATTTTCTCATTTGCGTACTTGCAAATATTGTGCCTGTTACAATTTAGCATACCAATCTCAAGAGGAAATGACAGCACTTTCTAGGTCAAATATAAGAAGCGTATTTAGAAAACTGTACTGTTACAAAAAAACACAGGGCTTGTGATTAAGAATGTTTTGTAGGAACTGTTTAATAATATATAATATATGAGACACACGTCTTGTATTGTGAATATAGTCACTCTGCTGTGCACTGTGCCTAACATTCTTTAAAGTGATAGTTCATCCAAAAATATGAATTATGTCATTCCAATCCTGTATGGAGTTCTCTCTTTTCTTCAAAAAACAAAAGGAGATAAATTAATAAATGTTTATCTGTCAATTCAATATAATGCAGTACATTGTGACACATTTAAACAGGGGCGTAGGGGGGGGGGGTAACCACCCAATAACCAAAGCTACCAAGTAACCTCCAATATATTCCCGGTTAAAGTAGAATCAGGCTATTTATTTCAATTTGATTCGGCATTCACGCTTAATGTCACTTACAGCACGATTTCAGCACAACATGGATGAAGCGCATCTTTTAATTGTGCAAGCCACGCAGAATCACGACTCTGTGTCTGTGTGCGTTCACCAGCGCGCTCGAGAAGTGTGAGAAGATTTGTGCGAGCCATTCCTATCGCAGAACTGATGTAAAAGATCTGTTTTAATTCTATTGAGAAACTGCCACTTTAAAATGCTGGAGAAAGTCGAGCATTATCTAAAAAAAGCACAAACTAAAAAGACAGATGAAAAGAGGAGAAAACCTAATCTTGCACCAGCACTAACATAATATGAAATATTTTTAAACTACTCATGACCACCTTTACTATAATTTATCATGTTTTACTGTAGGCTTATTTATTGTGGTACATTTATAATAGATAATCTGTTAAGGGAATATATTTTTCCATAAAGATATTACAACTGTGGCATGTTGTAGCTGTTGTTTATAAAGTCTGTTGTTTCTCATACCAATTGCAATATAGATTTATTAAGAACTTCTCCAAAGAAGCCATTATTGGCCTGGTAATGATTAATAGGCTAGCCTTATTATAACAAATGCTACAGTTAAGAACTATGGCACTTTTCAAGAGCAAGTACAAGTCAGAATCGAGAGCCAATGGGTTCTAATGATGAGGGATGGAAAAACCTGGCCTTCAGATATTCCAATGATGGCATAGATGAAATCATTATGAGCCTGATGAACTGTTATGGAGAAAGAAATAAATGATAGAAATATAAGAAAATGTTAAGTTAGATTGACTTCCCATGGCGTGTTGAATTAGAATATTCGGACAAAATATAGCCTTAGTGTCTAAATAATATAAAATACATTATGTCCTATGTAAACAAGTAATTGTTAAATAGTGCAATACTTTATTGCAGTTACGCAATCAACCAACTTTGCATGTGTGGTAGATAGCACAAAAGACCATTTTACAAAAATAAAAATTTAAGCAAACAAACAAATAAATAAACCTTAAGAGGGAGCATGACCCGGGGTCCCCCCCCCCCCCAATGTTCAAACCAAAACTACGCCCTTGCTTATGACTCGTGAATCTAATGCTTAACTGAAATAAACCAGGATTGATGACGTATGCAGCCTGCAAATGCGACCTCCGGAGGATGCGGTCTTCCGTTTGAGAAACGGCCTTCCAGTGCACTGGAACATTAGCTCCCAGAAAAATCCCACAATAAAATATTAAATTTTTCTGATGGTCATAATTTTTTTTTATTATTTCTGATGGTTCTTGTAACACTGAATTAGTGACGGCTGCTGAAAATTCTGTTTTTCCATCAAAGGCATGTTACATTTTTAAATATAGTAAAATAGAAAACAGCTATTTTAAATTGTAGTCATATTTCACATTTACTGTTTTTACTGCATTGTTGGTCAAATAAATGCAGCCTTTGTGAGCATAAGAGACTTATTTCAAAAATATAAAAAAATGCTACTGCCCCTAAACTTTTGAACGGTATTGTTCCTTTGGTGCTGAATTATTAACATATTAAATATTACAATTTTATTCTAAATCAAAAACAAAACAAAAATCCAAAATTACATGAGTGATATATGTGATACTTTACTTACTTTACTTGGCAACGCTAAAATCCCCGTTAAAAATCTGCATCATAAAATGGGAAAATAATTATATTTAAACTGATCTCTGCAAAAGTGTACACTACATGAAGTCTGTGCAAAAGTGTGAAGTGTGTGATAAATCACATTTGCTTCAAGAGCCTAGTCAGACTCGTGACACAACAGCTTTTCCTGAAGGATACACAATTCAGGTCTCCTGTGTGTTTATGGCCACGCCAAAACAAGCACGCTTGGCGTATTTGGATTCAGTGGGGTAGAACAGTCTTTGGGGCGAACACTTGCCGGCCTAATTGGCAGGCTGTGAATAAATACAGGCTGGAGAAGCCAGACAGCTCAGGGCAGGAATGAGATTCAGCACCTGAATCAGAGCATGCTGCCTTCAAAATATACACGCTCGCAGGCAAGTCGATATTGGTAATAAATATAGTCCATGTCAAATTTCCATTTGTTTTAACCTGCAAGGTGTGGGAAAATAATCTGACCCAGTTAAGAGAGCTTAAAAAGTGCCTGTTCTGGAAGATACGGCTGGCTGCTCTGTAAGCCTTGGGCTGCCACAAATTTTGGTGGTCGCAGCTGATGCGAAGCTCCAAGAATGAATTATTAACATATTAAATATACAATTTTATTCTAAATCAAAAACAAAACAAAAATCCAAAATTACATGAGTGATATACAGTATGTGATACTTTACTTGCTTTACTTGGCAACGTTAAAATCCCCGTTAAAAATCTGCATCATAAAATGGGAAAATAATTATATTTAAACAGATCTCTGCAAAAGTGTACACTACATGAAGTCTGTGCAAAAATGTGAAGTGTGTGATAAATCACATTTGCTTCAAGAGCCTAGTCAGACTCGTGACACAACAGCTTTTCCTGAAGGATACACAATTCAGGTCTCCTGTGTGTTTATGCCACGCCAAAACAAGCACGCTTGGAGTATTTGGAATCAGTGGGGTAGAACAGTCTTTGGGGCGAACACTTGCCGGCCTAATTGGAGGCTGTGTGAATAAATACAGGCTGGAGAAGCCAGACAGCTCAGGTAGATATTTTCAGCACCTGAATCAGAGCGTGCTGGCCTTCAAAATATACACGCTCGCAGGCAAGTCGATATTGGTAATAAATATAGTCCATGTCAAATTTCCATTTGTTTTAACCTGCAAGGTGTGGGAAAATAATCAGACCCAGTTAAGAGAGCTTAAAAAGTGCCTGTTCTGGAAGATACGGCTGGCTGCTCTGTAAGCCTTGGGCTGCCACACATTTTGGTGGTCGCAGCTGATGCGAAGCTCCAGGAACGCCAGTTCTTGCTTTTCAAACAAACACAACCTACCATATCATGAACAGTGTGTTAACGATGACCATTTCTCAAACGACACCCTAAATGTGGATTTAGTCTCATGGACTCCACGCCTCCATGCACCAAAAAAAAAGGTGTAGGATTTTGTAATAGTACTTTGTAATTTGATGAAAATGTACTAACCCCCAGGCCATCCAAGATGTAGATAAGTTTGTTACTTCATCAGAACAAAGTTTGTTACTTCATTAGAAAAATCACCAATGTATCCTCTGCAGTGAATGGGTGCCATCTGAATGAGAGTCCAAACAACTGATAAAAACATCATCTATACCATATAACTATTTTGGACTGTTTTCACTTGTAAACATTGTTTGATCTCTGCAGATTTCTCTTCTGATTCAGACAGGATGATTTTTTTTACTGGAGAAAACAACATTATGAATAGAGCGCTTCTATTTGATTCGGAAACAATGATTTGAAGATTTGTTTATTACAAACACACAGCTTTACACTTCATGTGTCGAGTGGATTACTTGTGGATTATTGTGATGTTTTATAAGCTGTTTGGACTCTCATTCTGACGGCACCCATTCACTGCAGAGGATCCATTGAGCAAGAGATGTAATGCTAAATTTCAGCAAACTCTTCTAAATCTTGGAAGGCTTTAGGGAGAGTACAGTTTCAGCCAATTTGCATTTTTTGGTGAACTATTCCTTTAAATTAGAAATTTTGATGTAAAACATCTGAAATCTTGTAAAACTCCAATCATTTTTATTTAAAGTTACAATATAGGCCATCCAATTTTCAGAAGGATCATGAACGCATCTTTTACAGCCATTTTGCACCTTCAGCAAACTTCTGCTCATGCGCCAAAGTGTAGACTTTTGGATGGGCCTTGTTTTGCATCTGTATTAGGAGACATAAAAAATTAAGGATATCATAGTTCTTCTGTGAAATAATACAGCGTATCTCCTAAGGAACCTTGTAAATGTGATCAACAGATAAGAGTGCTATTTTTCTGCTCACGTCAACATACTTGTGCTGAAAACAAATACTTTATCTAAACACACTATGTAAGAAGGTGAAATTCAGCGTGCACTCAGAGACACATTATTTCATGGAAAATTACCTCAGAAATTATCTCACAACAACAAACCATTAAAAAAATGTTTCTTAAAAATTAAGATAAAACATACTTATTTTAAAGGAGTCTTTTGACTGTGAGGAAAATATTTCTGCCAACTCAGCATCCCACGCCCCAAGAGCATGTCTTTGGTAAATGATACCAGTCCGCTAAAATTACGAGTGTTTTCAATAACAACATTGCGTTCCTGTCCATCATGGCTGCTGCGTTTTCATCGGGTATTCCGTGATCCTGCACAATGATGGGATTCAGCCCTTTTTCCTTAGTCGTTTCCCTCACGCTGAGAGCTCCGATCAGGTAACAGCGAAACCTCAGGAAACCTCGCCTCATCTCTCTAAAAGTATGCAGCAATGTTAACTAGTTTTTTAACAGAATATTGGCTTAGCTACTCAAACTGCTATTTAAATACTCATTTTGTATATTGTGTTCTAGTTGCCAAGTAGTTTTGCTTTTGTTGCATTATGCTTTTTCAGGACTGAATGAAAGAATGTTTCATTGATTTAATTTATTAGAGGAGTTTGAAAATGCATGCATGCATCACTATTAGACCTTTTATTGTTCCTACTTAGGGTTGGCGGGGAAAAAAATGAAAGCTACCTGATATTACCTTAAATTTAGATTTGTTGGTTTAAACTAATTTAAGTTGATCTTGTGATGTTAGATAATATTTTTGACTCAAATAAAAATGTATATATTTAACACGGATATAAAAATGACATATTGACATATAATCAAAAAATCCTAAATTGTGCAGCCCTACAAACAAGCATAGTTACAAATAAGCATTTTTTCGCAATCACACTTTTTATCAGAAAAAAACCCTGCAATTTATTTGTTCCCCAAAAAGCAAACAGCCCTAGAAAATACTATAAGTCCCATATTTATGGCCTAGAATATCATAGAGGCTCTTTTGATTTGGGCCAGTTAGCAACCACCTACAAACCACTCTTAAAACACTCACAATTGCATAGTAATTTGGTAATGAACAATTAGAAGACGTTATCAATGCTTATAGCAATGCTTTGGCGACACAGGCTTGTGTGACTCAGAAAATGTAAACATCTGTGTTTTAGTGTAGTTAGATATATATTTTTTAGGCAAATTAAACAATGATTTTAATTGATAAATGTTCCTCTGGTCTTGCATGATGCATTTTTAATCTCTGGTATGGATTACCATCATTGCTAACTCATTTTATAAACTCTTCTTTTCCCCTTCAAACCGTCAGTTGTTTATAGAATGAGGATGAATTGTAAACTGTTGTACAGTTATTTGTCAACAGGCTGATGTGGAATTTTGGGAGGGAAATGAAAAGCAGGTGCATGCTGGCTGGATCAAGTATGAAAAGCTTTAACAAGAAGGGTGGGTGTAAAAAGTAAACATTTGCACTTGTCTGTACAAAGACCTGTATTGTACCTTGTGCCATAATTTAATCGATCTCATACTGAGCTTTTAAAAATGTCGGAAATCTGAGCTCCCTCTGAGGTACATTCATTATACTTTATGATTATTAAAAGAATAATTTCCCAGAAATTAAAATTGTGTTATCATTCACTCATCATGTCTTTCTCAATAAAATTGTATTACTTTATATCTTCCAAGGGGAAAAAAATAAAAAGAGTTATTTTTCACAATATCCATGCTGCTGTTTTCAATACAGTGAATTGAATGGGTACCATGGCTGATAAGAATGATTTTGAATAAATAATGAACTTAAATTTCTGTCTAGTTAGCATGGAAATCTATAGAGTGGCGTATTTTTGTAGAGCAGCTCAAAAGTTAGCATCACCCTGGTTCCCCTGATAAAAAAAATCTATTTTGGATTATTGCTGTTTTGCATGTTTTGTTCATCATGATAATCTTCACAAATTAACACAATTTAAAATTTGGAGCATAAATATCACCGAAGTAAAAAGCCAAATGTAGGCTATAAACAAACTACACCACAATTACATGACTTAAGCTTCACCACAATTAAGCATCCAACAACTCTTTCAGTCTTTATTCAAAAACATGTTCCCTGAAAGTTTGAGATAGAGTAGTTTGCAAGCATATGATTATGAACACAGTGATGCTGTACACTGTAAAAAAAAAAAAAAAAAAACTGGCTAAAGCCCGGCTCACACTGCGATTTTGGCCACAACTGAGACAAATTTTTACAATCCTAAAAGATTCTTATAATCATTGGCTAAAATCTGTAGTCTTTGATCGCTGGTTTGACATGTTCACCAACAGCCAATTAATGGCTGTTGCGATAAAATTTCACCTCCGACAAAATTCTGGCAGTGTAAGAAGATTTGGCGCACAGTTCTGCAGTGGGACGTCTCCTACAATGAAACTCAAACGTTTCGTTTCATTTTTCACGACAAGGTATGAGCAGAATTAATGCTAGTTCCCTTCCGAAGGGAACTTCTACACTGCGTCCTCTTTGAGGGTCGCTTTGGGAACGCCTCCAGCGTGACCGGTTACCTGAAGCATGATTACAACACCCAATGCACCTGACATTGGCAGGTGGACGCCTATGACGCAAGCTAATGAGCGTCTGCGAGCATAAAAGGGCGCCTGTGGAACACATCATCCTCTTTTTTTCCTTCAGGGGACCTTGTTTCTGAAGTGTGAGTAAATATGTCTATTGAGAAGCGCTTTAGGAGGTGTGTCGATCCGTGTCAGCGTTGTCTGATACTAGATGACACACGCGATCTATGCGTTATGTGTTTTGGCGAAGAGCACGCACGCTCTGTTCTCGAGGGAATGGAGTGCGTTCATTGTGAGCCTTTTTCTGTGGGAAAAAGCTCCGCTCTCGGTTGCCCCTTTTTCTCGAGAGAATTGGGGCGATCATCTGCCCGCCGCGGCTCGGGTCCAGCCACTGCTGAGCCAGTGAAGAGACTGAGTTCGTGGCGATCGCAGATGGAGCTTGCGAACGAGTTTGAGAGAGGAATTTTCATCTCGCGCTCGACAGCGGCTGACGAGAGTGAACTGCGGGAGGAAGATGTATTGTCTGTTACATCTTCTGATCCAGCAGGAAGTGTTTTGCTGGCTCATGCTGGGCTGATGATGGTGGAGAGGATATTTCTGAGCCTTCTCAGCTTGTCTGCCCCGCGATGTAGAGCTGCTGGAGGTTATGAAGCGTGCGCTTCTGCTAATGCAGTGAAGGCACGGAAAAGGGGGAGTGGCTCACAGTAGGCTTGATGAGCGATTCTCTCTGGGCATAACCTCCCAGCTCCCGTGAGCCTCCCATTCCTCCCAGATCTCCATAAGGAGATCGTGAAGGCATGGGATAAACCATACTCAGCCCGCATCCATCGGTATAAGCATGCTAATTATGCTGATATCGAAGGGATGCGCGGGCATGGATATGCGTCGATGCCCCCTATCGAAGGGACGCTTGCGAGCTATCTCTCAGCTGGGGGGACATCGACGTTGAAGGCAGCGGGTCTGGCTGGTGCTGCTTTGCACACGATGGTGGTGTTGCAGGCGTGCCAGGCTGATTTGCTGAAGGATTTAGACCAGGGCCAGGGGCTCCCTCCTGAGGCGGTATCTGAGCTGCGCCGCACCACAGATCTGGCCCTCAGGGCCACCAAGCAAACGGCTGCCGCGATCGGGAGGTCGATGGCGGCAATGGTGGCCACTGAGAGGCACCTGTGGGTGAACCTGGCGGACATCGGGGAGGAAGAGAAACGGTTTCTTCTCGATGCGCCGGTTTCGCCTTCGGAATTGTTCGGCACATCCGTTGAGACGGTGGTCGATAAATTCAAGGAGGCGAAGGCGCGCTCAGCAGCATATAAGTCATGTATACCGCGCTGGTCTAGGTCTGAGCCTGAACACAGAGGGCGGCCTGGCCCATCCTGGTCTGCGGGCCGGAGACAGGGCCAGCTGACTCCTCAACCAGGGTTGAGTGCTGTTAGGCTTCCCTCTCAGTAGAGAGCCGTTCTGCTGAAGCCTCCACTCTTCAGAGCTCCGTCTCTGGCAGTAAAAGGAGGTAGGCTCTGAGGAGCCTCACTAACTGCTTCTGGCGTTGAGTGTAGCCAGGCTGAGGCCGCCACTCTTAAGAGCTCCCCTACTCGGATTGAGTGTTGCTAGGCTTCCTCTCGTTTAAGAGAGTCATTCTGCTGAAGCCGCCACTCTCCAGGGCTCCGCTTAGACGGCACTGTTAGTATGTAGGCTCTATTGTGAGCCTCGCTAGCCGTCTGTAGCGCTGAGTATGGTTAGGTCTCCTCTCGCTTTAGAGAGTCGTTATGCTCAGACCTCCACTCTTAAGAGCCCTCAACCAGGGTGAGTGTTGTTAGGCTTCCCCCTCAGTAGAGAGCCGTTCTGCTGAAGCCTCCACTCTTCAGAGCTCCGTCTCTGGCAGTAAAGGAGGTAGGCTCTGAGGAGCCTCACTAACTGCTTCTGGCGTTGGAGTGTAGCCAGGCTGAGGCCGCCACTCTTAAGAGCTCCCCTACTCGGATTGAGTGTTGCTAGGCTTCCTCTCGTTTAAGAGAGTCATTCTGCTGAAGCCGCACTCTCCAGGGCTCCGCTTAGACGGCACTGTTAGTATGTAGGCTCTATTGTGAGCCTCGCTAGCCGTCTGTAGCGCTGAGTATGGTCAGGTCTCCTCTCGCTTTTGAGAGGTCGTTATGCTGAGACCTCCACTCTTAAGAGCCCCTCAACCAGGGTTGGTGTTGTTAGGCTTCCCTTCAGTAGAGAGCCGTTCTGCTGAAGCCTCCACTCTTCAGAGCTCCGTCTCTGGCAGTAAAAAGGAGGTAGGCTCTGAGGAGCTCACTAAATGCTTCTGGCGTTGAGTGTAGCCAGGCTGAGGCCGCCACTCTTAAGAGCACCCTACTCGGATTGAGTGGTTGCTAGGCTTCCTCTCGTTTAAGAGAGTCATTCTGCTGAAGCCGCCACTCTCCAGGGCTCCGCTTAGACGGCACTGTTAGTATGTAGGCTCTATTGTGAGCCTCGCTAGCCGTCTGTAGCGCTGAGTATGGTCAGGTCTCCTCTCGCTTTAGAGAGTCGTTATGCTGAGACCTCCACTCTTAAGAGCCCCTCAACCAGGGTTGAGTGTTGTTAGGCTTCCCCTTCAGTAGAGAGCCGTTCTGCTGAAGCCTCCACTCTTCAGAGCTCCGTCTCTGGCAGTAAAAGGAGGTAGGCTCTGAGGAGCCTCACTAACTGCTTCTGGCGTTGAGTGTAGCCAGGCTGAGGCCGCCACTCTTAAGAGCTCCCCTACTCGGATTGAGTGTTGCTAGGCTTCCTCTCATTTAAGAGAGTCATTCTGCTGAAGCCGCCACTCTCCAGGGCTCCGCTTAGACGGCACTGTTAGTATGTAAGCTCTATTGTGAGCCTCGCTAGCCGTCTGTAGCGCTGAGTATGGTCAGGTCTCCTCTCGCTTTAGAGAGTCGTTATGCTGAGACCTCCACTCTTAACAGCCCCTCAACCAGGGTTGAGGTGGTTGTTAGGCTTCCCTCTCAGTAGAGAGCCGTTTCTGCTGAAGCCTCCACTCTTCAGAGCTCCGTCTTGGCAAGTAAAAGGAGGGTAGGCTCTGAGGAGCCTCACTAACTGCTTCTGGTGTTGAGTGTAGCCAGGCTGAGGCCGCCACTCTTAAGAGCTCCCCTACTCGGATTGAGTGTTGCTAGGCTTCCTCTCGTTTAAGAGAGTCATTTGCTTGAAGCCGCCACTCTCCAGGGCTCCGCTTAGACGGCACTGTTAATATGTAGGCTCTATTGTGAGCTCGCTAGCCGTCTGTAGCGTGTGTATGGTCAGGTCTCCTCTCGCTTTATAGAGTCGTTATGCTGAGACCCAACTCTTAAGAGCCCCTCAACCAGGGTTGAGTGTTGTTAGGCTTCCCCCCTCAGTAGAGAGCCGTTCTGCTGAAGCCTCCACTCTTCAGAGCTCCGTTTCTGGCAGTAAAAGGAGGTAGGCTCTGAAGAGAGCCTCACTAACTGCTTCTGGCGTTGAGTGGTAGCCAGGGCTGAGGCGCCGCCACTCTTAAGAGCTCCCTACTCGGATTGAGTGTTGCTAGGCTTCCTCTCTTTAAGAGAGTCTTTCTGAACCTAAGCCTCCACTCTCCAGAGCTCCGCTAGGCAGTACTACGTGCATGCTCCGTCCTGAGCCTCACTAGTGTTTCATAACGTCGAGTGTAGAAGTCTCCTCTCATTTAGAGGTCGCTTTCTGAGACTTCCACTTCCGAGAGCCATACTCTCGTGAGCTAGTCTATGATGGCGAGCTTTGAGCTGGCCTGAAGAAGGGTTTTTCTTTTTTGACCTAGTTATGCTGAGCAGGGATGGTGTTCCTCAAAGTCTGTGACTTTAGGATCCAGTTTTTGGACACGTTTCCCTCAGCATGGCGGCGTTGGCATGGCGTTCCCAAAGCGACCCTCAAAGAGGACGCAGTGTAGAAGTTCCCTTCGGAAGGGAACGTCTCAGGGTTACGTATGTAACCATAGTTTCCCTGAGAATGGGAACGAGACACTGCGTCTCTTGGCCATGCTTCGGGCATTCCTGTCCGGGCCCCCCTTGAAAAAGAGGAGATGTGTTCCACAGGTGCCCTTTTATGCTTCGCATGACGCTCATTAGCTTGCGTCATAGGCTGTCCACCTGCCATGGTCAGGTGCATTGGGTGTTGTAATCATGCTTCAGGTAACCGGTCACGCTGGAGGCGTTCCCAAAGCGACCCTCAAAGAGGACGCAGTGTCTCGTTCATTCTCAGGGAACTATGGTTACATACGTAACCTGAGACGATAATTATTCTATCAGCCATAAACTCCAGCGCTCCCGTCCTCCGCTCACGGAATTCCTCTGATATGTTGCCTGATATGTTGCCTTTCGCAGTTTTCTGGGCGTGTATGGGTAGAAAATGTAAAACTCCGGACAAATTTTCTTGCGCGCACCCGTTTTTAACTCGTCTTGACTGTCGTACAGTCTAACATTAATCACAACTGAGATCCCATAGTGTGACATGATCATCATATTAATACAGTCTGACAAGTACAATCCTAAAGGACTTTTCAAAAACCGCACAGTGTGAGCCCGGCTTAACAGTAAGTTTCCTTACTAGATATGGTGAATAACATTTAATGTAATCTTACAGTAAAATACTGTTAAAATTACAGTTTTTGATGGTGAAAAAGAAAACGGTCATTGTATAATTTACAGTGAAAAAACGGAAATTAACACTCCCAGAATTCCCTGCATGACACAACAACAACAAATTTAGCTCAAGATGAGCTTTATTGTCTCATACACATTTATACAGAGTATAATGAGGATTGAGATGTGTTCTCTGCATTTAACCCATCAAGTGGAGCAGTGGGCAGCCGATAATTATCTATCAGCCTAAACTCCAGCGCTCCAGAGTCTCCCGCTCACTCTGCCATCTGATATGTTGCCTGATATGTTGCCTTGCCTTTCTCAGTTTCTCTGGGCGTGAATGGGTAGAAAATGTAAAACTCCGGACAAATTTTCTTGCGCGCACATGACGTTTTTAAACTCGTCTTGACTGTCGTACAGTCTAACATTAATCACAACTGAGATCCCATCCCATATGATCCTCATGATCCTCACAGTCTGACATACAGTCTGACTAAAAGACTTTTCAAAAAAAAGCTTTACGTGTGAACCCATTGAGCCCAGTAAGTTTTAACAGTACTATTCCTTGGTGTATGGTGATTTAATGTAAATCTTTCAGTTCAGTAAAATAAAATTACAGTTTTTTTTGATGGTGAAAATTGAAAATAATTTGTATAATTTGAAATGAAAAAATTGACATTGACCCCAGAATTCCCTCCACTGCATATGACACAATCATATTCAATCATTAAACATAAAAATAAACTAATAATTTTTTTTTCTCCTCACTTGTGTACATTAGGGTTTTATCTTACATTAGGGTTTTATCTTAGTCCAGTGGCTCAAAAGGACCCCTCTGAAGTCCAGTCAGGATGATAGAGAGGTCCCAGGAGGGCATCAGGCATGACCTAGAGGGATTCATCCTCCTGGAACCCCTCAGGAACCTAACAATGAGATCATGCTTTCCCAGGGACTGGCCGTTCCCTGCATTGTGATGGGCCGCGATTAGTTCGGGAAACCAGGTCCGGGTGGGCAGTACAGGTCCTGCAGGTCCTGCTCCTCATCCTCCCTGAGCTTGCACAGTGTCTGAGCGAGTAGGCTCACTGGGGGAAACGCATAATTGCATAATGCCTGAGGCCAGCTGTGTGCCAGTGCGTCCGTGCCGAGGGGGCCCTCGGTCAGGGAAAAATACAGCTGGCAGTGGGAGGACTTCAAACAGGTCCGCCTGAGCTTCCCCGAATCGACTCCAGATCAGCCGGATCGTCTCGGGATGGAGTTGCCATTCTCCGGGCAACGTGAGCTGTCGTGAGAGTGCATCGGCCGCACGATTGAGCTTCCCCGGGATGTGGACAGCACGCAGTGATTTGAGCTGCGTGTGACTCCAGAGGAGGAGATGGCGGGCGAGCTGTGACATGCGGCGTGATCGTATACCTCCCAATCGGTTGATGTACGAGACAGCCACAGTGTTGTCAGTGCGAACTAACACATGCTTGCCTAACAGCAGTGGCCGGAACTGCCATAAGGCTAGATACACTGCCCACAGCTCTAGACAGTTTGATGTGCCAAAGCAGTCGGGGCCCTTCCAGAGCCCCGAGGCAGCCTGCCCGATGCATGTAGCACCCCAGCCCGTGCTGGAGGCATTTGTTATGAAAACAGTGTGCCAGGACACTTGTTCTAGGGGCACTCCGGCCCGTAGAATGGCAAGGTCCGTCCAGGGGCTGAAGGAGCGGCGACAATCCTGAGTGATATTTACTTGAAGTGTACCGTGGCGCCATGCCCATCTCGGGACTCGGGAGTGAAGTAATTGCTGAAGTGGTCTCATATGAAGCAACCCGAGCTGCGTGACTGCAGCTGCGGATGCCATATGCCCCAGGAGCCTCTGTAACTGTTAGTGGCACCACATTCCTGCCTCTGAAGGAACTCAGGCAGTTCAGCACTACTTGGGCGTGCTCGTCCGTGAGGCACGTCATACTCACCGAATCTGACTCCACACCGAGAAAAGATATTCTCTGCACAGGGGAGAGGTTTCTCTTTTCCCAGTTGACCCGAAGCCCCAACTGGCTGAGGTGCCGAAGCACCAAGTCCCTGTGATCGCACAACTGTTCTCGGGATTGAGCCAGAATGAGCCAATCGACGAGATAGTTGAGGACCCTGATGCCCACTTCCTGTAGCGGGGTAAGGGCGCCCTCTACGACCTTTGTAAAAACACGGGGAGACAGGGAGAGCCCGAAGGAGAGGACCCTGTACTGCCATGCCCGACCCTCGAACGCAAACCGTAGGAACGGTCTGTGTCGCGGAAGAATCGAAACATGAATGTAAGCGTCCTTCAGGTTGATTGCTGCAAACCAATCCTGGGGCTGGATGCATTTGATTATGCGCCTGTGCGCACAAGGGTAGTGAGGACGGAGGAGACATACGAGCGGCTTCTGGCCGTGAAAGGGGCCATCCACAACTTCGTCAGCTCCTCATGCACCTCCGCGAAAAAAGGCACCAGAGCAGAACACGGTTATGAGCCGTGTCCCGCTCCGAGAAACCAATCATCCAGCCGCGAGGGCTCGGGGCTGGGCGGTCTGTTGACATCCAGCCCCGATACTCAAGGCTGCCCGGGCAAGCATGGCCATCAGCTCTGGGTCCAGTGCGGCGGTGGCAACAACACCCGAGGGGGCAGCCCCGCCGAACCTTCATCCTCAGAGGATGTAAGCACCCATCCCCCGATGCTGCGATTTACATCCTATCCTCGGATGGCGCACCGAATTAAATGCTGGGCGCCCCGTGGGACGAACCAGCGAAATCACCCGGGAACCGAAAGGGACGTTCCCTGTGTGAGGAGTAAGAGATCAGTGAGGACGTACCCGGCGGAGAGGCTCTTACTGTGACCCTCAGATCTCACAGAGCGCCAGCCGGCGGTCCTCTGCTCGAGCCAGAGAGACCGGCACGGGTGGTGGCAGAGGGTGCAATCCTTTCAGAAAGGACAGGCGAGATTGCAGCGAAGTAATGCTCATACGCCCACAACAGGCGCATGAGTCATCCACGAACGCATCTTCAGCGTGTTGGAGGCCCAGAAACAGAAGACAACGCTCGTGTCCGTCAACCACGGACAGGAAACGACCGCATCCAAGAGGACACGGACGGAACGGCATCTTGAAAAAGACGCGACCGTCT
Source organism: Ptychobarbus kaznakovi (assembly GCA_027422405.1). NCBI lineage: Eukaryota > Metazoa > Chordata > Actinopteri > Cypriniformes > Cyprinidae > Ptychobarbus > Ptychobarbus kaznakovi. Next base: position 4,492,954 of record CM049808.1, read on the forward strand.
GTGATTTGCTCTTTTAGAATTTGCTCTTTCAGTTAAAGTGCCCAGGGGAATCGCTGTTGAGAGGGACTGCGCTGACTGCACCATGACGCCAACCAGGAACAAAACAAAGATGAAAGGCTTTGTGGACATCAGCACACTTCTCATCCACTCGGCTTCGAAGCAAAAATCTAATGAGTGGAACACCTGTCACCCTTTTCTACCCGTATGCACGGGGAGTGGCTCAGGTATGCAAAATCCACTAGCCAATTTCATTGGCGTTTTATCTTAAAGTCAGAGATGATAGGGGCTTCCAAGTAAATCCCCTATGTCGTCACGACATAACTCGCTGTGACCGTCAGATAGGGAAACATAATTCCTGCAGAACTCTATTGTATGGTTTCAGGAGACTTAGAATATAATGCACAAGTCTTTCGTTATGAGTTTATTGTCTGTTTTTTGTATCCTTTTGGAGCTTGACAGCCTCTGGTCATCTTTTACATTCATTGCATTGCAAAAGAGCAATGTGAACATTCTACAAAATGTCTTATCTAGTGTTCCACATAATAATTTGTTTACTAATTTGCACCTGCGATGTTCTCACCCTTTCCTGATCCTTCCTGTTTTCGATTTCTCCTCGCTGTTGAATCCTTGTTTTTGTCTACAAAAACATTTGGCCCCATTCTCCTCTGAGTCTGAGTTTTGCCTTCTTTATTTGACAAGATGTCATGAATTATAGAAAAACAAACATGATTCGTCAGTCGTGCAGGATGCCAATCTCAACGATGCACAGGGTGAGCAAAAACATCTCGCACAGTACGCTGAAGCCGTTCGCTCATGGAAACACTGATTTGGGTCGTTTCCTAGCCCTCCACCCCCAATTCCATTCGCTGGATGCGACACACGAGCTGTGAGGTAAGCCTCCATGTGCTGGCACGATGGATCAAACTTCTGGCCCTCAGAGGGTGTTTGTGCCTCACACAGATATAAGAGAATCTGTTTGCGACAGGGATCATATGGAATTACTCGACCAGTTTGTAATATTGCCAGGCTTTTCCCGCACCTCATGATAGATGACTTGACTCGCTCTTGCTCACTGTCTGTCTGCCTGATTTCCGCTGAGCGTAATAATGAAGTGCTCTGGTTGGCCGGACTTATTTTTGACCTTTCTACCTGCATTTTTTCCAAAACAAAAGGCGAGGGATTTTCCCAAGCCTGGATAAGGGTGTGTGTGTGTGTGTGTGTGTGTGTGTGTGTGTGTGTGTGTGTGTGTGTGTGTGTGTGTGTGTGTGTGTGTGTGTGTGTGTGTGTGAGGTCGGAATATTATTTATAAGTTCTTGTTAATGCAAATCGAGAGATCTGTTTTGAATGTGATAGTACATTTCCTTTAGTTGGACGCCATTGTATCCCTTCAAAAGAGCAAAACACATCTTTGATGAGTTAACAGCGCTTTGGGCCTCTAGGGACTATTCATCTCACAGAAACTGTGCTCTAAACATTTCCATTGTGAAATGTTCTACAGTTTGAAGAATGGCTTGCTTTCTTGCCTTGATCCTAAGCGAAGATATTTGAAATGGGGTGTAGTCGATAAATGTGAGCACATTAGATGATGATTGATTTAAAAAAGCAAGTAGTCAGAGTTAAAAATGGAACTCTGTGCCACTGAATATTAAATCCTCTGAGCTCATTTTCCTTTGGGATTTGTAGCATTTGTCATAAAAGCATGTTTGAGTGAACGAGTCACTCGCTCATACAGAAACAAGGTGGTTACATATCGATGGTCATAATATATGTCAGAGGTTCAGGCTTTTTATTCCAAAAGGGCTGGTTTCTATTATGCTAATGAGTAATGCTTTGCTCAGCCATGTAAGTGACAGATATCTGGCCATTTGGCCATGTGCTTTTTGATCATGGATACCATCAATGAAAATAATGGCCTTGTTCTGTCCAAGTTTCTAAATGACCAATTTTATTATTGGCAATTAACAGCGTAGGTTTCCTTTGATCGTTTGTCTAGATGTCCAAGCAGCTTAGAACCTCAGAGGAGCATCGCTTCAGAGGTTTGGACGATGTGCAAAACAGCAGTGGTTCAAGATTCAGTGGTTCATTCAATCTCTTCTTCTGTCTTTATACACAGAACTGTAGCTTAAACCTCTGTGAGCCCTGCAGTGTATTTTTGCTGTATGCTTGTGTTTTCATTCATGATCTTAAACCAGTTATGCTTATTAACCTTAGCACCTTAAATTGTGTTATTTTATCAGGTAAATACCCAAACTGTAAATTCTGACAAAAAAACTGGCAAAAGCCTGTTAATTGTTTCTTATGGGAATGTAAGCTATTTTCAGGATTTATAGGGGCTAGTTATGGATTTTATTGCTGCCTGAATCCAAAATGTCATAGTTGTTCTTCCACCACCAACATAAAAACCACCAGCTGAATTACCTACTGTTTTTACTTACACCAACCGCCGTCCGAATCCACACCACTGTGTTTACAAGAAGGGATCGATTAACAATTCACAGTTTAAATCATTTTGACCACTGCTGAGAAATGTACAGTAACTGTTTCACTTTCCTGTAATTTGCATGTATTTTAGATATACACTTTTATTACTGAAATGCTGGAAAATATTTACAAGAACAGTATTTCATTGCCACTTCACCACAGTGAGTGGGAGCTTTTAAGAGCAAAAACAAAGAAGAGAACAGCAAGTTAACATTTGAGACGGGTCATCACTATTGCAGCAATAGGTTTTCAATACTGTTTTAAAGTGTATTACATAGCCTTACAATTATATAAATAAAAATATAAACCAAGCATCTTTATGTTTACCTTATGTAAACAAGAGGTTGCTTATTTCTGATAATTTCCCCATATTTTATGGCATTCATCATTTTAAGAGATGAAATGCAAGCCGGAAAAACCATTTCAGATGTATCAAATCTATATTCCTGTTTTAAAATAGGAGATTTTAATAAAAAATAAATAGGATATCCACTTTACAATAACAGTACAATAATAATAATGTACTAATTTAATATGAGCTAATGATGAGTTAAGGCATGCACTAATCAAGAACTAACCTTAATGAGTCATATGAATTCATGTGTGAAAACTTACCCCAAAGTGTTAATTAATACATAACAAACAAACATGTAGTTAAGGGATTGATTATGCACACATGGATTCTTATGACTCATTTTATAAATAAGTTAGATTAGAACATGCCTGTAACTATTGTGTGAAAGTGATTTATAATTTAAAAAAAATGGGACTGAACAATTTTTCTCATTTTTTTTACTGTACTTGTTTAGCAAGGAGAAAGCAGTGTCAGTGACTTTTACATGCATGTGAATATTCCATTAATCAGAATTATTAATACGAATTTGGCAATATTTTAATTGGTATTAAGTCATGAAAATGCCACAGTCTCATTCCCTGAATTAGTTTAATACAAATTCTGACTCCCTAAATTCTGATTCCAATTCAAATTAACTATTGCCTGACCTATTCCGTTTATTATGAGGCAGTTTTGAAGGTTAAAAGTGTTTGAGTACTTATTATTAAATTATTGCGGAAAAGGTAGTACTATTGTGAAAAACTATTAACAAAAGTAACATGTTGCTTATAAACATCATATTCAGAATATGGCTGAAACCTGATTATAGGTGTGCATGTAAGCATGGTCAGTCTATAACAATTGAGATCTGAATTGAGTTTTGAGTTGTTAAGAAAAGCAAAGAAAAAGTAAGGTAAATATCACTCTCGGAACAGATGACTTTAGACTCCTGTTAAATTATAATGAGAGTATTCAAGAGAGTCCAGAACAGAGTGAAGCTGTACTGCAAGACTCAAACAGTCACACAAAGCTGTATAAACATGCAGTGACAGCTTTGTTGATTATAACAGGATGGGAGCGTTCTAGTATTTGTCTTGTTTTGGTTTCTTAATTCATTAAAACTAGCAATAGTTTTCATGCTGTTTAGAGGGCCAGCATGACGTTGAGTGTTTAGTCACTGTTGATTTACAGATCTATAAAACAGCTTTTAGCAAATCATCCTGTTTGTTTGCTGAACAGTAGATGTGCTTTTGTTTTCAGTAAGCATGAAATGAGTGCCCTGGTTTGTTTTTCAACTCCCCCGATGCTTTCTATTTATGTAAGGGAATCTTCAAAGATAGCAATTTTTGGGGAGATCAAGAAAAACAGGGTGATATTATACAGTTCCGGCCTCCGCTGCAGAAATGGTTTGAGAAATGATTTCCTCCCATTCCATATGATTCTGTAAAAACTGAGGCTTGTTTCTTACCCTGCAAGTCACACTGCTGAATTTGTATAATGTGTCTCTCTCACTTGTGTAAGTTCACGCTCCCTACGTATCCAAACTTTGATTAAAAACAGGAACAATGTCACCCCGACCCAGTGGACCAAACACACTTCAGAGCATCAGCTGAGTCAATAGAAGGCCCCATGTATTTTATAATGACACTTAAAGCTGTTTATGTGAACTAAGGCCCAAATTGAGTCGGTCCTAAGGCCCAGAATTCCTTGCAGAACACCTGTGGCACCGCACAGCGGGACCGGGCAGGAAACAGGTGGTAAACACAGTCTTGCATCATTTTGTCCATTCTCACTGTGGAGCGCAGCAGGAGTGTGCTCGCACCAAAACATACAGTAATCGCATGGTTTAATATATAATGCAAAGTCCTTGTCTTAATAGTCTGGTACATGGTGTACACAAACAATGGTCAAGCTTTTTCTCCCATTTTTTATTCTTTTCAACACATTTGTTAATGGGAAGCCATTGCAAAACCTCTTTTATGTGCATATCTACTCATATTAGTTTATTGAAATTGAGGAAACATTTTGCTTTAATGGATTTCTGCGGATTGAAGGCCAATGATAGGCTTATGTTCTATTATATGTAAATGTATAACTATATTTTGATCCCAAAATACATATTTTGTCTATATATCTGCCACAAAATGGCGTTTTATTATCTTCATGTGGGGCTTTTCTCATTAAATGTTATTTGTATCATGCACTTAATTTGTATTTAATTTGATTAATTATTTTTTAAACAATTTTTAGAACTGCTTGTTATTCATTTTTTTATTAATAAATTTTATTTATTTATTTTTTAGCATTTTTTCCCACGTTGCTGTAGATGTCTTGGCTAAAATGTTACATTTTTATAAAAAATGTTTTGTTGAAGGTTGTTTGCTCATATTTGAACTATATTTTATCAGATTAGAAGATATAGTATAGGCTTATTGTGCTGGCGTCATCACCTTTTTATTCAGATTCCAATTTATAAATTCAAAGAATAAAAATGTAATTTTAAATCGTGCATCGTTTTAATCGTGTAATCGTTTAAATCACATATTGTGTATTTTATTTGAATATTAGTTTGATGTAAAAAAAAAAGATTTCTAGCACTTATTATTATATTATTATATTTTTATGAGTGTTGTTTTGCTGTAGATGTTCAAAATGTTTTGTTTATGTACATTTGTTTATTCATATTTGAGATATATTTAGATTAGACTAGAAGATATCTTAGGCTCTTTGTGCGTTTGTCGTTACCTTAAAATGCACATCCTATTTTATAAATGCACAGAAAAATATGAAATTTAATCTGGCTCTAAAAAACTGAGTGTTAATTCTGGGCTTGTTAAGTTAACAGCATTAGAGCTGTGACAGAGCTGTCCAGTAACATGTAAAATGTGTTGGCTGTGTAGGTTTTCAGGAGCTGTGTGTGGTCTGTTTGAATCATCTTTTAAGCGGGTACAGCTTTGCCAAAAACAGCATTCACAGAAGCGTTTATGCGGGTCATTGTTAGATAGCAGGACGCCAGCCAGAGCCATCTGAGTGAGTCTGTCTAAAACAGAGAAAACAGAATTCTTCACAGTCATAATTGATAAAGAGCCGTAAAAGAGCAATATGAGGCATAAAGTGGCACCACTAGCATTCAACACACTGTTCCAAAACATTACATACTGCCTTGATGTTAACTGCCTTCGAAAGCAGAATCTGAAATTAAAGCTTATTTTGAACACTGTTCGTAGGCAACAAATCCTGGCCTATCATACAAGTTTCTGTAAAATGATGTTATGCTGCTTCTTGCACTTTTCACGGGACTTTCAAAATGGGCAGTGAGTGGTGCTAAAAGCACATACATTTTTATCCGAAACAGATGAACGTAAATTAGGCATCGTTTTTTTTTTTGCGTTTGTTGTAATATGTCATGACATTTTGGAGATGAACATACCAACAACACTAAACATTACCCTAAACCTAACCAATATAATTAGCAAAAGCAACCATGAGATAACAAAAGCTTTTGTTTAAGCAACCATGCCATTTTAATTTGATGCTAGAGGATTTTGAGATTTCATTGTGACTTGTACCTGTTCTGCTTCATAAGAGTAATGCTGTACCAGGTGAGCAATCGAGCAAGTTTACAGTATTTGAAAAGCCATACATATGAAGCTGGTTATGTGATGCAAATCACATAATGTATTAGTTTACAATTTTGTTGTAAAACATGAATATAAGTTTTACTACCTCTAGTGTTCATTTCAATTGGAAACTGCAGTGAATTGTATACATTCAGTAGGTATGTTTTTGGAGTTTTGCAAAAATATAAGTAGAGTCACATTGGGCTATTTTCAATATTGTGCGATATTGATTTTGAATTCAACAAAAAGAAGGCATCTTAGAAGGCATAATAATGCAGTTTAGTGCCAACCATATAGACCAGCATTCACATCTGGAGTGATTGTGATCAAACAAAAGGAGCGTACAGGGTTTTGGAACAGAGCCAGAGGTGACATCTGCTAGTAAGAGCCCTGGGAAGTGCCTACTGCCCAAAAGTGACTTCAGCTTATTTGCTTCTTACTTAGTAGAGACACATTAAAGTCATCTGTAAGACCTCTAGACTCTGTAATTAACCAGATAGCAACATTCTGAATCAGTGACCCTACAGGACTGTACTGGCCACTGCTGGTATCGCTAGATACAGCTGTACAATGACTTTTACAAGCACTTTACTGGCCCTCACATCCTGTTCAAACTTTCTCCCGATGGCTGTGGGCTTTTACATGCTCCATTTGTAATGCTGAACATATTCAGAGGGATATTTTCTGTCTTCCATTTATAGTTCCTTGGTTTCCACCAGAGATGTTTGACTTATTGCTCTAGATACTTTGAGATATTTTAATTGGGTGGTATTATTTTACTCTTACTGAACAACATGTGACCGGGCGATATGGATCGTTACATGGGTGGTTTCAACAGATTTTATTATGTACAGCTTTATGTTGGGGATTGATGTTATTTGGCAAACAAATGGTGACTTGGTGTTCATAAGTTATTTTCAAATCCATTCTTACTGGATGTATTAATATTTTAATTACAATTGATGTTCCTCAAACAAATTATTGAGAAAATAGAAATTTTGTCATTTACTCACCCTCGTGCCATCCTAAATGTTTATAACCGTCACACACCAAACCAAACAAGATTTTAAGAAAAATAAATCTGAAAAATATATGAAGCAGTACAGCTGTTTTCAACATAATAATGACAATAGGAAATGTTTTTTTATGAGAAGCTAATCAGAATAAGATAATGAAAGATAATGATTTCTGAAGGATCCTGTGACAGTAAAGACTTGAGTATTGCTGAAAATTCAGCATTGCATCACATAAATAAATTACATTTTAAAGTATATTTAAAAATCAACCAGTTACTTTTAATAATATTAAAGTTAATAATATTTTCATATTATACAAAATTACTATTTCTACCGTGTTTTTGATCATAAATGCAGCATCGATGGGTATGGACGTAAGCCTTGGTGAGCTTCTTTCAAATCCATTAAAAAAATGTACAGTAATGTGTCACGCTCCCCTTGGAACGGGGAGACGAGGAAACAAGAAGATGAGAATGATCTTAAACAAAGCAGTCTTTATTGATTGAAAAACAGGACATCCAATGAAGAAACACATGGAGGACACTACTGAATGACGATTATCAGTGGACAGGAAACAAGGGGCAGAACACACTATAAATAGACAGAACTAACGAGGGGGAAACGAGACACACCTGGAATCAAATTAAACATGGCTGGGACTAATGAAACTAAAGGAACTAAATGGGGGACAGGAACAGGAACTAACCAAATATGGGCACAAGATGGAGGGAAACACAAGCCATGGGGACACAGGACTGACATCATGTAACTCTTGGAGTAAAATATTCCCTTCAATTAATTGAACTCAAACCATTTATTGTAACATACAGACTTTAACATTTTTGTAAAGGTTTTATTTTTACAGTAGATGCAATCTCTTGGGTTGTTTTTTTTTCCCATTGACAAAAATAAAATAATTTAACCAAATAGTGACTTAAGGGGACGTTACATACAAAAACAGCTTGATGCATCAGCATCACAGACACATTTGTAAAAGTTAAACTTTTTTTGACTTAATCTAAATCTTGAACACTTTCTTTTAATTTCTTACAGAACACCAGTGTTTCAGTATGGTTAACCTCATGGAAAAAAGTTAGTTTGGCCAAATAAAATTCCCAAAGCATCATTACGCGTTGTTAAGGTTGAGAGATAAATATTTTGATTATGAATTACCTGTATATGCATGTTGTTTTCTTTTTCTTGTCATCTAAATCTCAAAGAAAGGTCAAAAACTCCTCCCATGTTCAGTACTGTGAAAATGTAATCTTGATTTCTTTTTCTTGGCTCTTCTCTGATGTTGTAAGTAATTAGTGGTGTGTCATTAATAGCATATTAGCCAGACAAGCTCTTAAAATTTTATTCAGATGACCAACATCAGATTATTGGAATGTGGATTACCATGGTGGTCCCAATTTCTGATGTTGACCGTTACTATGGAGAGGAAGTGAAGATAAACAGCAGTGCTATACATGCAGCAGCTTTATCACAAAATTGGATAGTTAAGATGAAGTTATACAGATGTACCTTTTTTGAAAGATTTTAAAAGGCTCATATAATAGAATAAGAGTGAATGATATAGACTGTTGGTCAAAAGACTGGAATAATTATGCTTTTCAATGTTTTTGAAATAAGTTTTTTTCTGCTTACCAAGGCTGCATTTGTTTAATCAAAAATACTTTAAAACAGTAATACTGTTAAATATTATTGTAATTTAAATGAGCTGTTTTCAATTTTAATGCATTTAAAGTGTAATTCCTGTGTATTCCTGTGATGGTAAACTGAATTTTCAGCTTCATTGCTCCATTCTTCAGGATCACACGATCCTTTAGAAATCTAATCTAATATGTTGATTTTGAGCTCAGTGCTCTGTTATAAAAACTCAACTAAATGTATTAGTATAAGTGGAACTGCCTGAAAAAAAGTGTAGAATATGTTTATTTTAAAATGTACGCCCTTTTCTGTCCCACAGGTCATGGAGGAGACAGATACTCAGATTGCATGGCCTTCCAAGCTGAAGATCGGTGCTAAATCAAAGAAAGGTAAGAGCTGTGGTGTCTCTCATCTGAAATGTGCTCTGCTGAAGATTTGTGTGTACTAGTTTCTTAGCTGTGGCATCTTTCTGTTACTCATATTTACATGCACTAATTTCAGTCAGTCGGAATGATAGCAAACCAATTTGAGATTCTAAAAAAGTTCAGTTCATATGAATTCACATGGATCCACGAAAATGTCTAATAATACAATTATTCATGCCTGGCCAGTAGTTGGTGACGTCACTTTGTAAAGAAATACTATACGTCTGTGGATGTTTGTATTTCTATAGACTGAACACATAATATGCATACATGTGACCTCGCCATTTTCACAAATTCATATTTAGTGTAGTTTACACATGATAACGGTATCATTTTCATATACGGTACTTGCACTTTGAAACCCGTTTTCAAAAGTTTTCGTTTTCAGGCCCCCTAAACACATTGTTGTGTAAATGAACGGCCAAAACGCATGACATATTTTTTATTATTTTTGGTTGAAAATAGTGTTGTGTAAATAACTTCTCACTCTCCTCCACTGACCAATAACCATCAACAATAAAAAGAGCTAGCTAGTTTAAAGTCTATAGATAAAGCCATTATTTAATACGGCTGTTAACACACTCTCCAACTAGTATCAAACTACTGTACATCAATATAAACGCAGCATTGCCTCATGTCTTATAGTTTAGAAAAAAATATATTGATATATTATACAAACTGGATGTACCACCCAGCCCTAGTGTTTGCAAAGTATTTCTGAATCCCAATTAATAAAGAAGTTAGATTCAAGGGTTTACATGGCTAAAATGTGCATATTAAACTGCTTTTTTAAGATTTCATTCTGATTGAAAGTTCAATCAGTTCACATGAATCATCAATCTGATTATAAATGAATTATTTGGTTGCATGTAAACGCACCCACGATAGCATTCAACACTCTTGCTCGTGTTGCTCTGGAATTTGTCTTATCGAAGTGTTACATAAATGATGTGGTTGCAAAACAACATTTTAAATATCTTCACATAGTCATCACTGACAGTATCTTGGCTTCAGGGTCAGATGGATCCTCCTAGTAGTATCTCAGCATTGGCTAACCTGATTACGGTCATCTTTTGTCTAGTTATTGTAAGAAGAGGACAACTTGCGCTTTATATTATCAGTCCTGTTTTGATAATATGTTTGTTTGGAATATTATCTTACAGTTTATCAGTGGATATCCATGAGGTTTGCACTGGGCTGCTTCATTTGATTTGGCATCATCTGAAACTTAATCACTAGTATTGTGTTCAAGTCAAGTTAGTTCTTCCTTTTACATATTAAACTTTGGCACATAACTCGACCTGAACTGCTGCTGTGGAAAAATGAATGATTTTTGCTACAGAAAAATGAATGTGGAAATGAATGATTAAATCATGTGGCTTTTTGAGAAGAGGTGCACTATTGCTTTTCTAAGCAGTCAGACTTAAAATATTTGACTCTTTTTACTTGCAAAGGTAAGCAACCACCCAGAACAATATGCATTGCAAACACAAAGCAGTTTGTAAGAAAACAGAAAAGTATTTTAACACATATTAAAATAGATATCAATGTAATAATATTTGACATTATATCAATGTTTTTACAGTTTTTTGGTCAAATAAATGCAGCTTTGAGGATAAGAGGAAAAGACTTTTTTGAAAATAAGTTTTAAAAAGTTTTACCAACCAAACCTTTAAATAATAAATAATAGAGTACAAAGTAAAAGTATCAGAAATACCACATTACATGTATTTTGGACCTGCATACTATTGTTTTGGCATGTACCATCACCATGGTACTATTTTGAAAGTAACTTTTATTCTTGGAATAGCCTGGTAAACCAAAAAGCAATTGCAGTACCATGGTATTACCACAACACCTATACGTACATTCAATTCTTTCCAAATGATGCACTCTTTCACAGAGGTCACAGCAACTGGTGAACTTAGCTGAGTTTCCTTTGATACTGAAATATTTTCTAAGCCATAATGTCAATCAAACATTTTTTACGAAGTTATACAAGTTTCATTACTCTCTGTAAAGTTTTAAGAGCTTATGGCAACAGTAATAATGTTGTGATCAAGAGAACGGAATGCAAACAATGACAACAACAGCTTGGCCATTCCAAACAAACATCAGATCAAGTTCATATACGCTAACAATGTGTTTTCAGGGTCATGGCCCAAGTCAAAGGCCATTCACATTCCTGCGTGTGGTTTATGTTGGCGAGCCGCCGCGGGCATTGCCTGCGCTGACAAAAATGTAACATAATCATTTGCGGTTATCTGGTGACTGCATGCAGCAAACATCCCAGCTAATTAATGATAGAAAACACATGCACAGTTCTGACATGTGGACTGCACCAGGCCGGGCTTACCCGTGTGGCCTTCAGGGACCTGCTGTTTCCTGCGAGTCTGTCTGCAGCTTATTATGATCCTGCGCAACACTTCTGGAAGAAAACATGCTCCGGTCAGCTAGATAGCACAGCATGTGATTGAGCCAACAGCCTTGACTTTGGGTCCACCTCTGTTGCACGATGAAAATGATGCGCTGGGTGTATGTGATTGTTGAGGAGCAAATATGTTTGTAGTTTAGGGCATTGAATGCTCTAGCCCTAAACTAATTAACTTTATTCAAATAACTTTTAACAAAAAAGAGGTATATACAATATACAATTTCCTGTAAATTGGCTCATAATGTTATAATTTATGTGACTTCATAGATTAATATGTTTTTTATTGCTTGTAGGGCCATCAAAGTTACCATATATGTGCATTATTTCAAACTGTTTTATAAATTATATAATATAATATAAATTATACTTTAGTTATTGGCAACTAATATATCAATTGCAATTGCACATGTATTCACATCTGTCCTCTACCTCTCTTTTCTTAGTAAATTATGGAGGAAACACTATCTTAATGAAATTCTTATTTATAAATCAAATCTAAATGTGATGTTTAACAAAAGTATAGCCATTTGAATTCTTTGCGTAAAGGAATTTAATCTTAATTGAAGCAGGACACGTATTAAAAATCAGCCATAATCATTACGTTTGAAAAAAAAAGTTTTTACATTTATAATGTATATTTATATCGCATCTTTTAAGTGTTTGCATGTCCTTTGAGTTTTAATGCAGCTTGAGAAACTGAGATTTGCGAGCATTGCTGCATAAATTTGCCTTCATACCAAGTTCATTGGAAAAATGTGTCTGTGGCAACATTTTAGCAAAATGTTATTACCTTGCTTCTTGCACGTTTCGCAACAATATGAAAGTGAAATGTCCAGCGAGTTGCACTAAATGTGCATTACTTTTACTATCTACACTAAACCCTACCATAAACCTAACCAGCAATGTTAACAAAAGCAAACATGTGATAAAAATATATTTTCTGAAGCAACCATGCCATTTTAGCTTGATTCTATAATTCTTTGAACTCTTTTAACACTGTGCGTAATGCTGTACCGGGTGAGCTACTGAGCAAGTTTACTACATTAGAAAAGCCATATAGAGCTGGTTTTGTGATGCAGACTTCAAAATGTATTTGTTTACAAATCATGCACTATGGTAAAATCGTTTGAGTTTAGTTTGCATTTTTAATAATAATTAGCTGCTTAATAATGACAGATACTTTGCAGACACATTTACAGGCTCCTAAAAGTCTCTGGATCCGTGGATCATCTGGGATGGAACCAACACCCACAGTTATGCGTTATTATCTCTCACCTCCATTGGCCAAAGAGCCATCGCAACTAATGCTCTCATCATCGCCTTCGGATGGGCTCTAATTGCTAGAATTAGGAATGCTAGGAACTAGAAACGGCTCCGAGACTCTTTTGTGTGTTAGTGGAAATGCAGCTTGCGGTCTATTTATGTGGCTCCTGAGGACGCATTCCATTTCTGCAGAGTCTGAGCTGACGTAGGGAGTTTTCATCTTAGTCTCTGAAGTCTCTTGTGGTCTGTTTCACTCATTTGCCATCGTAAAGCTCAGGTTGAAACTCCACAGACCTTCACACAGCACTGTCACAAAAAAGGTTGAGTTTGATTTACTCTGAAAGACTTTGTTTCTTTCAGAGTTTTCATTCTGTGTGTGCATGTTGACATTAAATCAAAATGATGTCCTCTTTGTTGTATCTTAGCGGCATGCAGTGAATGTCCTGTTCTAAAATTAGCAACATTTAATTTGTTGCTGGAACTTTTCAAGTCAACATGGATTCAGGATTGACCTTTTATTTATTTTGTTAATGCACATGTATGGTCTTTTCGAATGAGTCATCTGTGCATGTTATTGTAAAAAGGAAAAAAAAAGCTAGTCTTTGTTATCTTTCTTGAAAACTCCTTTAGGACTGACATCACTAAGCAATGCTATTTGTCAACCTCTTGTCACAAACCACTTTTCACAATGTAATCACCATGCAATTTTGTGGCCTAATTTTTTTCCTGATTGAATATCCTGTTTCAATTGCAAATAAATCATATGAAATCAAAGAATGCTGCTTTGTTGACTTTAAAGGTTGATGTGATATTTTATTTAAGACATAATCAGTTTAAATTGAAGAAGCAATGTGTGTGTGTGTGTGTGTGTGTGTGTGTGTGTGTGTGTGTGTGTGTGTGTGTGTGTGTGTGTGTGTGTGTGTGTGTGTGTGTGTGTGTGTGTGTGTGTGTGTGTGTGTGTGTGTGTGTGTGTGTGTGTGTGTGTGTGTGTGTGTGTGTGTGTGTGTGTGTGTGTGTGTGTGTGTGTGTGTGTGTGTACAGTGAGGAAAACAAATTTGATCCCCTGCTGATTTTGTACGTTTGCCCACTGACAAAAAAAAATAGTCTATAATTTTAATTTTAGGTTTATTTTAACAGTGAGAGACAGAATAACAACAAAAAAATCCAGAAATACATATTGATTTGCATTTCAATGAGTCAAATAAGTATTTGATCCCCTATCAATCAGCAAGATTTCTGGCTCCCATGTGTCTTTTATACAGGTAAGGAGCTGAGATTAGGAGCACTCTCTTAAAGGGAGTCTCAGCTTGTTACCTGTATAAAAGACAACCTGTCCACAGAAGCAATCAATCAGATTCCAAACTCTCCTCCATGGCCAAAAGAGCTGTCCAAGGCTGTCAAGGACAAGATTGTAGACCTACACAAGGCTGGAATGAGCTACAAGCCCATCGCCAAGCAGCTTGTTGAAAAGGTGACAACAATTGGTGCGATTATTCGCAAATCTCCCTTAGACTGGGGCTCCATGCAAGATCTCACCTCGTGGAGTTTCAATGATCATGAGAATGGTGAGGAATCATCCCAGAACTACACATCAACGATCTTGTCAATGATCTCAAGGAAGCTGGGACCATAGTCACCAAGAAAACAATTGGTAACACACTACGCCGTGAAGGACTGAAATCCTACAGCACCCGCAAGATCCCCCTGCTCAAGAAAGCACTTTCAGTCCCGTCTGAAGTCTACCAATGATTGAGAGGAGAACTGGGTGAAAGTGTTGTGGTCAGATGAGACCAAAATCCAACTCAACTCGCCGTGTTTGGAGGAGGAGGAATGCTGCCTATGACCCCAAGAACACCATCCCCACCGTCAAACATAGAGGTAGAAACTTTATGCTTGGGGGGGGGTTTTTTGCTAAGGGGACAGGGCAAGTGCACCGCATCAAAGGGACGATGGACGGGGCCATGTACCATCAGGGCCAGGGTATTGAAGCCAGCCAGAGCATTGAAAATGGGTTGTGAATATGTATTCCAGCATGACAATGACCCAAAACACACGGTCAAGGCAACACAGGAGTGGCTCAAGAAGAAGCACATTAAGGTCCTGGAGTGGCCTAGCCAGTCTCCAGACCTTAATCTGAAAGTTCCAGTTCCCAAATGTCAGCCTCAAAACCTTAATGACTTGGA
The DNA here is from genome assembly GCA_027422405.1 of Ptychobarbus kaznakovi. NCBI lineage: Eukaryota > Metazoa > Chordata > Actinopteri > Cypriniformes > Cyprinidae > Ptychobarbus > Ptychobarbus kaznakovi. Next base: position 4,508,360 of record CM049808.1, read on the forward strand.
GAGGATCTGCAAAGAGGAGTGGGACAAAATCCATCCTGAGATGTGTGCAAACCTGGTGGCCAACTACAAGAAACGTCTGACCTCTATAATTGCCAACAAGGGTTTTGCCACCAAGTACTAAGTCATGTTTTGCAAAGGGTCCAATACTTATTTGTTTTAAAGTTTTATAACATAAATGTATTTACTGTAGCTTTTGATGCATCTTTACTGAATAAAACATAATTTTCTTCTAATTATAATTTTATGAGGCCCTGCTCCAAAGCAGAGCCAAATTCCATTGGCAGAATTAAACAGTTTGTATTACTAATGCAGGGTGAAATATAAAGAGTGTGAAACATGGAGTAATATACCCCAGAGCTGTTAATCCTGGGATAAAAATGACCTTGGATTAACAGTTTGTGTAAAAAAGTGTGAGAAGCTCATTGGTGATTAGATTTTCACACTTTTCCTGGTTTGGCTCGTCTCTCAGAAAAAAGTACAAAAGCTGTCAATGGGGCAGTATCTTTTCAAAAGGTACACCTTTGTACTCTGTTGATCCCTAAAGGGTGTGTATTATATCTTAAAGGTACATATCAGTACTTTAAAAGTACAAATTAGTATTTAAATAGTACCTTTTGAGAAGTCATTGCCCCAGTGAGAGCTTTTGTACCTTTTTTCTGAGAGTGTATATCGACCATTATCAGTTCAGCTATGCTTAAATATTTATATTTTTTTATAAATCTGGTGTCAAACACAGACTTTGAGTATTTTGCTGCTCCCACTGCCTGGGCCGTGCCATCTTCTCACACACAAAGACGGAGAAATCTGGCTGACATTTCTGACTCACCCTCACTCCTTGCCCATCTTGGCCAGTCCAACTCAGGACGCTGAATAAATCTCAGGCTGCTGTATGGAGAGATTTATAGGAGGACAGGAGAACAGAACTCCCACTGGCCTGCTCTTAAAGGGGGGCAGCAGCTGTAAAAACAGTCCGAAGCGCTCCGTTCTTCCAGTGCTTATCACCAGGTCCACCGCTCCGTTACATCAGACCGGGCTCTCGTCTCCATGGAGAGCTGCTAGGCTGCTGGCGTGTGCAGCTCAGTATGCTCCCACAGTGGACCCAGAGGGGATTTAAGGTTCCCTCCTTTAAATTAAAGTCTTTAGCTCTTTTGCCGGCAGATTTTGGATACAATAGACTTGCCCTCTTGATCCCAAGGAAATAAATTTCTTCCCAGAATGACTCTGTTACAGTGTGAGGAGCAAATGAGACGTTACCATAACTACAGATGTGAGGAACATTGGAATTGTATGGCTCCAACAGGATTTTATAGCTGATACAAAACATGTTCTATAAAAAGTTCCATAAATGTATTCACTAATGTAAAGATACTGCAGTAAACTTATAAATAAGAGCTAATTAGAAATTAGAGCTAAGGCTTTAGCATTGTTATGTTATGCTTGTTATGCTCACCGTGACATGCACACAACATGTACATAAATAAATTAATAATGTAATATTATAATTATATTTCATAATATTGCATTGTTATTTTTGCAAATTATACTTTAAGCAATATATTTTGCATTGCGCTTTAGTTTTAAAATATTCAAATTAAGTACAATTATTTAATTGTATTATTATTTTAATGTATTATTTTGTTAATATGGCAGTACTATATATTTTTAAATTAAAATGTGAAAGGTATACTTTGAGAATATAAATAATGTAATATAGTAAACCTTTTTCTTATAATATAATATACTATAATATATTATAATTTTATAATTGACACAAAACAAGTTCTACAAAATAGTTCCATGAATGTATTTACTAATTCAGACTTGCGATACACTTATTATAAAATAAATAAAACAGAAACACATAAAAAATACGATTTCATTTCATTTTTATTTACTTATTTTTTGTTATACTCAAGGTTCATATTTATTAAATTTCACAATACTGCATTTTTTATTTTTGAAAATTAAATATGAAACTACACATAAAATAATATGTTTTGTACTGTGACTTTAGTCACATTAGTTTTAAAATGTTTTATTACATTTTTACTTATCTTATTTAATTTAATTTAATTTAATTTAATGATCACTTCGACAGGACTACATAATCTTTTGCCTGAAATGAGCTATAATTTATAAATTATAATTTGAAATATATGATTCATAAGAATATAATATAATATAACATCATATAATTATATAATACATGATTATGCATTTTTTTATCAAAAAACCCTCAGTCAATTACTTTTCATATTTTAATATGCAAAACCTAAACTTTGCTTTTGTCAGTCCTGTGTCATGTGTTTCCCGCCTCTTGTGTCCTTATATGGGTTTTCCTGTCCTCGTCTAGTGTGATTATCAGTTAATTATGTCCCAGCTGTGTTTGATTATGTTAGTGATTATCCTGTGTATTTAAGTTCCTGTCTATTCAGTTAGCTTTCGTATGGTCTACTCGTTACTCTTGGTGTTCCTGCCGTGTATTGCCCTGCCGTGTTTGTATAAAAGACTGTTTATTAGTGATGGCAAAGTGAGGCGTTCTGAACCAATGAAGCTTTCAAACCAATCGTATCGGAAAAAGGTTCATTACTCGAAGCTTTTTAAAACGGTTCATGCTGTGGCCATCTTGTGGTCATAAAAATGAATAACACCTTCCAAAGTGCCGTGATTCATTACAGCTGCTGATTTCACATCTGGTTCTACTACTGATTCCTTGTTTTAATTTATTGTATAAACATAATGGCCATTGTCAAAGTCATTCATTTGTTTCGGTGTACTGCCACAAAAATAATTCAAATAAATCAAACATAAACTCATGAATTAAATCTGTGATCTGTCAATGTTAACTCTGTCTCAGTCCTTAGACTGTTATTTCATGGGCAAAGTTCATTTGACCTTAATATATAAATTAGGATAAAAATAAAACAATGTTAACGCATTATAATGTAATATAATGTAAAATAAACGGCGCTGAGGTTCGCTTCGAAGCAGTCACGTGGTTTTCAGGCGAATGAAGCTTCAGACGTCATAGATCACGTGCTTTTGGCAAAACGAATCAAGCTCCGATACAGCGCTTTAATGTGAGATGTTTCGTTTTTTTGATTCTAGCTTCGAAGCCTCGGTGTCGAACGTCACATCACTACTGTTTATTTGAGTTCACTCCTCGTCTCGTGTTCCTCGTTCCTCACCGCTGTGTGCACCGTGACAGCTGTCACTGTGTTTTTATATATACAGTATATTAGGGGTGTTAACGCATGGGATTAATGTAAAAAAAATGTACGCGTACATTTTTTTAACGCACATTATAAGGTTTGACCCCAACTTCTTTCAGTCATTGCAGTGCAGTCTTGTGTGATGAGGGTTCAGTGAACCAGTGCTGCCAGGGTTGCGGTACCACAAGCGGGACATTTTTAAAAAATACAGTCGCAGGAAAAATTACAGATGGGTTGCGGTTTTTTGGGCCATGTTTATAATGTACCACTGCCGCCCAAAGTGTATATAGACAAAAAAACTAAATATATATATATATATATATATATATATAAAATGCTATAAATAGCAAATTTTAACAACAGTAAAAGACCAAATTCCACATGTGATCGCAAAAAAAAGTTATTACAAACACTCGATGGTGGTTTGAAGTGAGTTCTGAGTAAAAGTGTACTATTAATCTCATAAATTGTCTTATGAACAATTATGCTAATGTTAGCTCAAATGCAGCTGCAGAATAGGTCCAATTCTTCTTCATAATTAATTTTGTCATAATACTTCACGTAAGGTCGCAAGAAAATCTTTTGTTATATTTATTTTAGTGCTGTCAAAGTTAACATTAATAACGCCTTAACGCAAATCCCTTTTAACGGCACTAATTTTATTAACGTGCGATTAACTCAGCACGTATTTTCAGTTTGACCCGTGGCCCAACCCGTCGTTGGAGAAATGGAGATGCACAGTGTTGCCAACTAAGCAACATTGCAGACCCCTTTAGCGAATTCTCAAAAAAAAGCGCCCAAACCTTATTTAGTCTCTTCCGAAATCGCCGGTACTATCGCGCGAGGTCTTGCTTTCCCAGCACGCGCACACACCTCTCTCTCTCTCTCTCTCTCTCTCGCTCTCTCATCTTTGTGCGTTTGCTCAGTTTCTGTTCAGCGCGCGCGCACACATCTCTCTCTCTCTGCATCTGCTCAGTCTGCGCGCTCACGTTTCTCTCTCTCTGCTTCCTCACATGTTCAGCGCGCACACACATCTCTCTCTCTCTGCATCTGCTCAGTATTCTGTTGCATAAGCACCCCCACACTCTCTCTCTCGTCTCTGTTCTGTGTCAGCGCCGCGCACACACATCTCTGTGTCTCTCTGCTGTGCTCATTTTCTGTTGCACGCGGCAGAGAAGAGTAGACTAGAGCTTAATAAAATCAGCTAAACAAGACACTATTATGTTGCTCAGTAAGATTCTCTAATTGTACATGCTAGTATAGCTTACAAAATCACAGCACAGCTATTGTCATTATCTAAATAGCTTATAATTTGTAACCATATATATTTGTAAGCGACTTACAAATAAGAAAGAGTAACTAAAACTACTATAAGTTAAAACTCTATAAATACTATATACACATTTAAGAAAATTGAGAAATTAAATAAAATGGCAAATGCATACAACAACATTTAAAAACTAAACATTTAAATGAAAACAATTCAAAATATTAAAACAACCAAAGGTATGAGTATACAAATTATTCTATTACACTAAGCACATATATATATATATGTGTGTGTGTGTGTGTGTGTGTGTGTGTGAAAGGTATTAATAACTCAAATATATATATATACATATAAACATACACATACACATACATATATATATATATGTGTGTGTGTGTGTGTGTGTGTGTGTGTGTGTGTGTGTGTGTGTGTGTGTGTGTGTGTGTGTGTTATTTCATTTCCATGTAGTATGTTGAAGTAACGTTACTCAAATAACTCAAATTTATTAAAACTAAAACTAAAGAAAATACCTATAAAGACATAATAAATTCATACATAATTTATCTAAAATTAAAATAGATAACAAATCAAAGGGCAGTAGTTTATCAGTAATGTTAATCCTAAAAAAAATAACACTGTTAAAAACACATGCTAACAAGCAACAACTTACACATAGTAAGAATTGGTTATAAAAACTAAAACAGAAGTGAAACAAGCAGTAAGAAGATAAATAAAAAGCGATACTTAGAAACTGCTTACTTAGCTTAGAAACTGAAAAGTTTAAGCATATATTTCTAAATAACTAAATCCCACAGCTTCACTACTAGTAGAGAGACGCTGCTAGGTAGAATTAATTCACATGCAATTGCTCTCACTAATGCATTCATTCATATACTACTTATATCTTTATTTGAATCTGTATCTGAAATATAACGACCCAAAGAATCTGTAGGAAATATAACGACCAAAGCTAGTTATAGGTGCAATAGTCATGTGGGCAGCTGCTGTGTCATATTTCATAGCTGTGCACAAGGTGTTTGTCACAGCTCCAGACTTATCTGTTCATTAATGACGTCATCAGCGACTAGTTGACTTCGACTTGACTTTCATCACATAAAAGTCAACTTTAAAAACTAAGAAGTCGTTCGACCCCTAAATGCTAATGTAAGTGGAAAAAAGGTGGAAAATGTATAACATTTATAAATTAGAAAAATTCTGTTGGCTGTTTTTGTAAACGTTTTTTAAGTTTTTATTTGGTTTATTTGGTGCTAATTTGCCACTAATATGAAAACTGACACAGTCGCCTGTGTGTGTGTTTGAGCATAGTGCAGTGAACACACAGCCGTGTATAACGAGATATTCACAGCTCACGTCTATGTTTTTTGGAACTTTATAGTAACACAACAGCAGTAAACATCCCGAGTCACTTGGGAGGCCTCCTCTCTGTTTGGAGGGCCACAGGAAAGCCTGAGCCTCTCCATTAAGCTCTCAATATTATCATCAAGCCTTCTTTGGTTGCAGCCCTCACACGAGAAGATGTTATCACATCTCCATTGCTGTGCTTCATCTGTCTGCTCATGATGGTGCAGCAATCCAAAGTACAGTATGTAGGAGCACAGCAGCTTCCTGTTTTGCATTCATGCAAAAAGGCCCATGTGACCTAAGAGCTCCATTAAAAGAATCACTGTCATTTAAAAGGGAATTAATTGCTAGCCTCCATAATACATTTCTCTCTTTCATGTGAGCAGTGCTGAATTGAGCCAGAGTACGTGAAATTATTTTGTTTTTGTTAGCTCATGTTCGGTCACACACAGCAGTAGAAGCGCATAGTTTTCACTCTGTTTGTTGTGCAAGATGTCGTGACACCAGATGTGCTAAATCATGTGACTTATGAGAACGCAAATTTAAAAGCTAAAGAATGGGGAGATTTATAGGACCTGTATTTTGTGGAATCTTAAAAACATGGATGCAAGGATATTTTTTTCTGTTCTTGAAGCCTCTTGGAAAATTGGGAACATAGTTGTAAGGATACTTTCCTCCGTAGACCACCTTAAAGTTTAAAGCAACAGAGAAAGTCTTGAGGTTGCCACCTAGTGGTACAGCAATCCTAAAATCCATCAGTGACAGATAATCTAGCATGTGTACACTCAACACCATTTTTAAAAATCATCCCAGTATGAGTGCAATCAAAATTGAATCAAGTATTAATCCATATTAAATTACATTCGCGTTTCTGTAGTTGAAATAGCAGAGCGTGGTGCTAGCAACACCAAGGTCATGGTTTCATGTCCCAGTAGAATGCATGAACTGATGAAAATGTATATATTAATTATAACGTAGTATATAAGAGAGACATAGTCTCTTCACATAAAGTCATATGCCAAATGTTATTGTAATTTAATACACAATTTGTAAATTATTACATACTTGATTATAATTGATTTTATTCAATTATTTATTCATTTAATTTAACTGTGTTTCATTTGTAAAGTATGTAATAATTTACAAATGATGTAATAAATTACAATAAAAGTTCAAATTATTCCTAAAAATTAAAATTAGGATTAAAAACAGCTTTGCATTATTTAACACTTATGCTGCAACTTTGTTTGTTGTTGTTTTTTTTTTTATTAACTTAATTGCAAACCAAAATTATTAATTCTATTATATTATATTTTATTATATTATATTCTGGTTGCAAGACTCAGAACATTTTAATATTATATATTTCATTTTATAGATACATTTACATTTATGCATTTGGCCAATTATGTTATCCAGTAGAGGAACATAAGCAATTTGTCACAAAATATATATAGTATATAATACCATGTTTATAGGTTATGTTTGGAAACAATGCAGAGAAAAAAAAGACGATTTGTGTGTGTGTGTGTGTGTGTGTGTGTGTGTGTGTGTGTGTGTGTGTGTGTGTGTGTGTAGCTGTGACTTCAAAGTATATTTCTAAAGCAAACATGCTTCTCAGGATGTAGATGCACATTCTCCTGGATGTCTTTTTAGCACTAATTGCTATTGCTGTCTTTTACTACTGCTGTTTTCACTCAGTGGCAGCACTGCAACAGTTTGTGGGTCTCTCAACACATGACACAATCCACTGTGCGCATTTCCAAGCAACTCGTAAAATGCTGCGGCCTCCAAAACAGCATGCTCCATTTAGATCACGCCACCCCCTGTGAGGATAAACAACTCTCTGAAAAGACATTTCCCTCTTAAACTCAACATCTCCACTAACCCAAACTTGAAAAATTATTTAAAAAAAAAAAATCAAAGGATCCTAAACCAAGCACTAAACATCAAGCTTTCTAGCCAGTAGCAGTCAAACCGGTTCTTTCCACTGATTCGGCATGATGAATCATAATTTTAATGAATTGATTTGGTGTATCCAGCTTGTTGGTTGTTTATTTTCACATTCCCCGCTGTGTTGGAAATGACTGATTTAAACTCTCAGAGGAATGTGTTTCAACAGATGTGTTTCTCACCACAATCAGCGCAGTGTTCCGCTTATCAAAGCCAGCTGTGGATGGACGTGTGTCAGCAAAGCATCCTTAGATGGAGCTATATTTAAACACTGTAGTCAAAAGGTGTGAGAACATCCGTGATGAGTTTTTCTAATCTGCTAGTGGTTACTGTAGCTACACTATTATGGTATTTCTTCACTGATAGCCATAACATTCTGACCATATATATATATATATATAGTGTCCTGTCCTTGGAAATGTCCTTGTTTTACAGCATGTTTTTCACTGCTTTTTACCATGAATAACTTAACCTGGATGAGAGCGGAGCATTATTATCATCAATAATTAAAAGAGAATATGTTATTGGTTTCAAAGTAGTCACATACTAACCATTCATGTTAAATCAAAGCAATACTGTTTGTATTTACTGTATAAATGGGTAAAGGGGCCTGAACAGGAGTAACAGGACTAAACAATTGGTCTTACAAAGATCCATTTCCAAAATCAACTGCATAAAATAACATTTAAAAAAAATATATATATATATATATATGTATATATATATTCAATTTAATTATGATAATAATTATGTTAATTTTGGTTTAACTTTTTTTGTTTTACTTTTGCAATGTGTTTTTGTCATAATTTTGTCATAATACTGGTTTGATCAGTTTGATATTTGCAATGATTGATATTTACTTTTTTCATGGTGTGTGTTTTGTTGAATTAAATAAAGACCTATTTGATGCTAGCATCCCTCTTACCTATTCATTATAATAATTAATTATGGAACCCACAACAATACAAAAAGGAAAAAGCATGCTACAATTTATTGCTTTTTTTCTTAGATAATAACAAGTGAGATTTCAATGATATTTTGACAACTGAACAAGGAAATATCCCCAGTTTCCATTTCAGAAATCTAACTATTACAAAATCTTAAGATTGCTGTACCACTATTCTTAAATGAATAGTTCACCCAAAAAAAAATTATTATTTTTCTAAATCAAAATATTATTATTATTTTTTTTTTTTTTAATTGACTGACCTCTTCATCACAACAGGTTTGGAGAAATGTTTCACACCAAAGAACACTTGTTGAACACTTGCTCACCAATGGATCCTATTCAGTGAATGGGTGCCGTCAGAGTGGGAGTCCACACACCTATTAAAAACATCATAATAATCCACAAATAATCTACACAACTCCAGTCCATCAGTTAACATCTTGTGGAACAAATAGTTGCTTGTTTGTAAGAAATAAATCCATTAATAGGGGATTTCAACTTTAAACCATTGCTTCTGGCCAAAATCTCAGTCCATAATCCATAATAACGCTTTCCTCCACTGAAATTATGGTGTTAAACTGCTAGCGCATTTTGTTACAGTACCAAAACAATAAAGGTATACCTCGTTTTTAATTCATAGATAATAACTAGTGAGATTTCAATGATATTTTGTTTTTCATCTAAGAAATCTGGTCACCTTAGTTTTAATAGTTTTTTTTCCATCTTAATAGTGTCATAAACGGCTAAAACTTAGTTTAAGACTAGATGTTTCCATGAAAATCTCAGGAGTCCCAAACAATTTGTCTGTGCTTTTCACAAAGCCACCCTCTCTTATATTTATAACAATACACGCACCAACGGCATGACAATATATGGTTCTGAAGCAATTTAAGAAGCCATTTATGCTTTGCATGCACAAATTTGAAAGTTTGGTGCCTTGTGGCAGCCTTGAACAGCATCCACACCAGCATTGCTTCACTCTGTATGCAATATACATATTACATTTCAACGTTTTCACCACTCTTGTAAATCCAACCCTTAAGGGGATGCCACTCAAAACTGGTGAGGTGGACAATAATTGCCAGCGTGGAAGCTGAGCGATCCTAATCACCGGGTGTAATCCTACATGTGTTAAACCACACTCAGTTGGCACATTTTCATGAGACAAACCCCTTTGTATGAGATTATATTCCTGTTTTACCCCTAACACCACAGTTTAAACTGTAAAACCTCTAGTGAGCACTTGATATTGACCACAGAAAATGGTCACATTACATGCAATTTTAACTTCGGCCAGTCTTACTGTAGTGGCTAACTCTAAACGCTCGGTATGTGTTCTGCTTCATGGAATTTCGCTGGAGCCGGGCTGGAGCGAGTTCCTCCCGCAGTGTCCGTCCAGTCAGGCCGAATGGGTGTTTTGCAGGATTTTGTGGTGGAGAAATTCGCTTCTGCGTGGGACGGTGATTTAGCCTGGCTTTTCCACTCATTCCCTCTGGCATTGAAAGCTCTCATCACAAGCTTCCTTTAAGCGCCGGAACAGAAGCTATAGCACGGAAAGCCAGACGTGTAGCGCTAGACCTGGAGCCTTGTGCTTGTCATCCTCCTTCACGGAGAGTGAATTATATGGCTTGGCTTGTCTTGTGGCTTGCTTTAGATTCTTAAACTGCCGTGTTGCTAAAACATTTGTGGGGTCATATGAAATTTGTTTTACTTTTTTTCAAATTACTTCCCATGTTACTTGTTTTGATTTTAATTTAAATTGTATTAAATGTTAATCATCAAAAAGCACATCTTCTCAATTGAGTTCATGGAACTTTAACAATATATTAATTTATGAAACTATAAAAAAAATCATGTAGAAATTAATATTTTAAAAATGTAATCAAATAAAAAATTAACAATGAATTGAATTTTTTGCAAACAAGGTGGGTCTAAGTGTGTGTTTTTTGAGTGGAAAAGTTGTAAAGCCGGACCAGACATTGTGCCGTTAGTCAGAAGTCTTTCTGTGGGACACTAGGCAGAGGTCTACTTCATGTTGGTATGAAGGTTGGGAAAGTGGATTTGTTCAGGGGAATTTGGGGGTTTTTGCAGCACAATGAGACAGATGTTTATGGTGCGGAAGTCAATGACAGAATGAGCAAGTGCTGGAATGATATAAATATTGTCTGGATTTATTTAACCGAGAAGTAACCGTATGCAGTTTTCTGCCAGCCCTACTTGAACCCAACATTATTCATGTGAGATAGGACTTACCACATACTTTATAAGAGTAAATGTCCATATCATTGATGAAGGTTTAAAATTAATATAATAACTGCCTGATTGCCTATGCAGAACTGACTTACTATTCAAGGTATTTTGGGTGTAGTTGTTGATTTTAATACCGTTCAGAGGTTGGTAATATTTTCTAAATGTGTTGAAAGTCTCTTATGCTCACCAAAAAATATAGCAAAAACAGTAATAATGTGATAATTTATTACAATTTGAAACAGCTTTTTTCGATTTAAATATATTTTAAAATGTAATTTATTCCTTTGATGCAAAGCTGTATTTTGCGTCATTACTCCAGTCTTCAGTGCATGATCCTTTAGAAATCATTCTAATATGCTGAGTTGCTTCTTAGTTAGTGGTTTGTTTAACAATTTTTTTTTAAATGCTGTATATAGGCAAATAAACCTTTTGACATTCCTTACATTATGTATTTTTCTCTTTCAGATCCACATATCAAAGTTAGTGGTAAGAGAGACAATGTGAAGGAAGCTAAGGAGAAGATCATGTCTGTCCTGGACACAAAGGTGAGCATGTCAAGACAGATTGGGTGATTGTTATTTGGTATGTCACTGTGCATTTCAAAAATGCGTCATTCGTTATCCCTGTCATTCTTGGTTGCTGTGGTAGCTGGATGCGTTTGGTTTTACGACAGCTGTGACATTTGAAGCGATGATATTTGAAGAGGAACTATGTGTAGCTTGACATCAGGAACTCCTCCTATATTTATAAGGAATGAATCATGGCTTAAATCATAACGGGGAAAAGGAAAACACATTATAGCATTGGCTGACTGAAGCCATTGGTGGTTCAGGGGCAGTAGACATCTGTGGTTTGCTTTAACAAAACATTTCAGACTATATCCATTCTTCTCATAATTAATGCGAGACATAATGCAGAACATCCACCAATGCCAACTGAAGAGTTTGTTGTAACATCACTGTAATTTCCCTCAAACGTTTGAGGTGAAATGGGAAATGGTGTGTATTGACATCTCTCTGTGGACTTGATGTAATGGAAATGTGACTTGGCTCTAGCTCATAGATCTAATTCAGTCTGTCACAACTTTAATAAAGCTGCTCAGAGGGGAAGGATCTGTTTTCCTGTATTTAAAACTGAAGCAATCTTGTTCACTTTTAAAATATAAATGTTTTAATGTTGGAAGTGCAAGCAAGTTCCTCAGCTTGAAAAACACTGCACTGAAGCAAAGCACAATTAGCCACCATGAGCATGGCATATTCTGGCAAGTCCTGTGCCAGCCAAGCAAGTATCAATGAGATAAAATGTAAAAAATGACAGTAAAAACAGGAAAATAATGAAATATTATAACAATTTACAATAGTTGTTTTGTATTTGAATATATTAATTTATCCCTGTGATGGCAAATGTTAAAAACAGCTGTGCTGCTTCATGTTTTTTGTGAATTACATTGTTTAAATCAGATGCATCTAGTATATTCTGGTATACATGCGGTACTTCTGATATATATGGGAATGCTGTTGGACAAAATAATGGCATAGAAATTTCACCTTCAAAACCGAGGTGATTATGGTACTGCAGTTAATACAGTCCAACTCTTTTGTTTCTTCAGAGCAATCGCGTGACTCTAAAGATGGACGTCTCACATACAGAGCATTCACATGTCATTGGCAAAGGGGGAAACAATATCAAGAAGGTGATGGAGGACACAGGCTGTCACATCCACTTCCCCGACTCCAACCGAAACAACCAGGCTGAGAAGAGCAACCAGGTGGGATTCTGACTTACCCAGCTCATGCAAACAAGTCCAAATCTCATTTCACCCCAACAATAAAAAGACAAAATATAAGAAACTGCTTAGATTTGTGTATAATCAAAAACGATGCCTATTTTTAGGACCGTTAGCATCTTTAATATTGCAACATTATATTTTACAACCTGAATTCCAGATATGTTGGGACGTTTTTTTTTTTTTTTTTTTTTATAAAATGAAAACTAAAAGACTTTCAAATCACATGAGCCAATATTTTATTCACAATATAACATAGATAACATAACAGATCTTTAAACGGAGTAATTTTAAAATGTTATGCACAAAATGAGCTCATTTCAAATTTGGTGCCTACTACAGTTCTCAAAACAGTTGGGACGGGGACATGTTTACCATGGTGTAGCCTTTCCTCTTCCTTCAAAACAGTTTGAAGACGCCTGGGAATCGGGGTTATGAGATTTTGGAGTTTTGGTGTTGAAATTTGGTCCCATTCTTGCCTGATATAGGCGCCAGCTGCTGAAGAGTTTGTGGTCGTCTTTGACGTATTTTTCATTTAATGATGCACCAAATGTTCTCTATAGGAGAGACTCTGCCTCTCTAAGACATCCCTTTTATAGCTAATCATGTTACAGACCTGATGTCAATTAACTTAATTAGTTGCTAGATGTTCTCCCAGCTGAATCTTTTCAAAATGTCTTGCTTTTTCAGCCCTTTGTTGCCCCCGTGCCAACTATTTTGAGACCTGTAGCAGGCATCAAATCTGAAATGAGCTCATTTTGTGCATACAATTGTTAAATTTCTCAGTTTAAACATTTTTTATGTTATTTGTGTTCTATTGTGGATAAAATATTGCCTCATGTGATTTTAAATTCTTTGTTTTAATTTTATTCACATTTTAAAAACGTTCCCAACATTTCAGGAATTCTGGTTGTATTTGATAAAAAAAACAGCATTATTGTGCAATATGATTACAATTGAACATAACTGTTTGCTGTTTTAATGTATTGTAAAATGTAATTTATTCCTCTGATGGCAAAGCTGAATTTTTAGCATCATTACTTCAGTCTTCAGTGTCACACGATCCTTCAGAAATCAGTGTAATGTGCTGATTTGATGCATAGAAACATTTTTGATCAAGAAACATTTCTTATTATTGTCAATGTTGGAAACTGTGCTGCTTAAAATATTTTTTAAATCGTATTTATTTATTTTTTGTCAGGATTGTTTTCTTTGTGTTTTTTTGTGACATTATAAAAGTCCTTCCAGTCACTTTCGATAAATTGTATGCATCCTTGCCTAATTAAATTATTAATTTCCCTTAAAAATATATTTTGAATGGAAGAGTATATATAAAAATAATAATATAATTTATACTTTGTGACCTGGACATGTTCTTGACAAATTTCTTGAGATATTCACCCAAAAGATTATAATTTCAATCTCAGTTCTGGAGCTGTTTTGATTTCTAAAATGAGTTTATGTATCACTGAGCTACTGATTGTATGCATATTGTCTGCATCCTATGGGAAGATAAAGACTGAGCCATAATTGTATGCGAGACATGTTTCCAGACTTGATGAATTGGGGAATGTGGAAATTGAGCAATGACATGGTACTCCCTCAGTGTGGGCTCATGTGTAGGGTTCAGAGTGGCTGGTACTTGCTGACAGGTGAATGAGAGCCAGCCAGGGCAGAATGAAGAAATCTCACCTCCTAGTGGTGCTCATATGATAACATTTGGCAGACAAGTATTTTTTATTCTTAAGGGATTAGTTCACGCAAGAATGAAAATAATTTTTCTCAGTCTAATGTCGTTCCAAAACGCATGACACTTTTTTTTCTGTGGAAAACAAATGAAAAAAATCAAATATAACTTATAACTTGTTCTCCATGAATATACAAGTGACTTTCTTGTTTCGTTTCTGCAGGTGTCCATAGCCGGCCAGCCAGGAGGAGTGGAGGCTGCCAGAGCCCGAATTCGGGTAAATAAACATTCATAATATGATTACGAACGTCTGTGTTATTCTGCGATAAAGGCAGGAAGTAGAAGTGGGAGGCTGTTCTTTATCTTGAGGAAGTTGACAGGTACAGGGGGTGTTAACATAAATGTATTTTTGGATGAGATAAACACATTCTTCAGCATCCCAGCGGTCATGCCGGCAACACAACAAGCAGCATTCATCTTTCTCCGGATGGTTTAGTTGAGAACTTGGTGCTTGAATCAGAACCGCTGCCCTCTGTTGGTATTTTATAAGCATTACAGCCACTTCTATCCATTTTGATGGCATAAAAGCCTTCCTATCACAAAGCTTTACAGCAGGGGTGTCAAACTCGGTTCCTGGAGGGCCGCAGCCCTAAAGAGTTTTGTTCTAACCCTGCTCCAACACACAAACCATGTAGTTTTCAAATAAGCCTGAAGGACTTGATTAACTGGATCAGGTGTGTTTAATTAGGTTTGGAGCTAAACTCTGCTGGGCTCCAGCCCTCCAGGAACTGAGTTTAACACCTCTGCTTTACATGCAAAAGCCTTTTGATAGGATAAAACATGAGGAATAAGAAGGTTGTAAGAAGCTTTTGTCTCTCAAGGTCTTTAGTTTTACTTATAAGACCAGCTTTAATAATGGCTTGATGTGGAACACATGGTGCCAATTGAAGCTGCTTTAAAACTGCGGTTCGAGTGATATCTTGACTGTTTGACCGGGTGTCTCCTGTGCGCTCCTGCTCCGTCCAGACTCTCTCCTCAGATTTCACCAGCGCCAGGGCTCCGCACACGTGCTTCCTCCTCAGAGAGAACCAAGAAAACAAGCCAAAGCATTCGAGCACAGCGGGCTTCCTTAGTGTTTGCATAAAGACCGAGCCCCAATTAACTCGAGGACGTTTTACACCAGAAACTATCATAAGCCTTCACTATTGTTTCACGAAGCAATTTGTATAAAATGAGTACCTTTGAAAAACCAGGCTGCTCCATTTTTCATGTCCAAAACATATAAAGTTCTGTGGGTAAAATGTACATTTGAGGGAAGGATGTTAGTGGGGGCAGCCTCAACTTTTTCTCTTCCTCATTCGCGTGACCAGAACTGCTGGGAATTCTTCTCTTGACCACCTAATCATCTTCAAAAGATCTTCACCCACAGTCGTTTTGATGCTTTATTGTGCCGTTACACCCATGTGAATAGTATAGCGCGAGCATAATTCTCACACTTAACCTCAAGTCAAGTTTGAGGCCAACTGAGATTATTGAGGTAAAGTTATAATTCAAATTAAGATATTTTTATGAAACCTGAGAGGTTTTTGTCCCTCCATTAAAAGTCCACGTAACCAGAGTTAAAATGTTATAAAGGAGGCATAAAACAAATCCATATCAATAGAGCAGTTTAATCCAAGTTGTATAAAGAGATATGATCACTTTATATGATGAGTAAATAATGACAACATTTTTATTTTTGGATCTATTTAAGGTTATGTTGTACAAAGGTCAATGCTAAATAACTGCACCCACAATAAAGAAAAAAAATATTTCACAAATTTTATTTTTATTTCATTTGTGATGGTTTTGATAAAATGTTCTACCATTTTCAAGAGAAGCTTCAAAGTATAAATTAATCTAAAAATGTTGTGATGTAACAATAAAGTAAGAAGTAATAACGTGTTTCAGTGTACACATCTTATGGTAAGATGAAGAGCATCTAAGCTTGAAACTTCACCTGTGGTGAGAACATAAATATTTTTCTATTTCTGGAGCTATGGTGTGTCCACTTTGATTTTTTGGTTCATATTCTTGTGTGGTGGAGCACCCACATTGAGCTTTTTGCCTATTGGGTGTGCGCTCTTGGACTGTTTTTTGTACAAATTTGAATTATTATTTAAAAATAATACATTTATTTATTTATTATTATTATTTTTATGTATATCATAAAATAATTAATTCATAAAAATGAATACATTTGGGAAATTGCACCACCACATTATATTTTACAACCCGAACTAACCTTGCCTTGTCATAATAATCTGAATTTGAGAATTTTTTTTACTTGAGCAAAAAATATTATTAAAAAAGTAAAGTTATGAAACATTTTTCATTGATTACTCACCTTCATGTCATCCAAATCTGTATGAGTTTCTTCTGCTGAACACAAACAAAGATATTTTGAAGAACATGAGTAACCAAAAAATACTGTGGAAGTCAATGGCTACTGTCAACTGTTTGGAAAATAAGGGTGAGTAAAAAATGACATAATTTTCCTTTAAGGAAGATTTGTGATATCAGAACACTATGGTCCTATATAACTATCAAATTGTATTTTAATTCAATAAACATCATAGAATAGTTGTATTCAAACATTGAGCAAAATGTTTGTATTGCATGTTTGAGACCCTGCGTGTTTGGCCATGTCTCAACACTTGATGCTTGAGCGATTAGCCCGTTTAAAGATTAACCTTGCTTTCTTGGAGGGACCTGGTTCATTTCAATGGAATGATGCACAGAGCATCCTTCGCTCTTTAGATGCGTGTTGTCTGTGAAAACAGAAAGCAGATACACAAGT
Organism: Ptychobarbus kaznakovi; assembly: GCA_027422405.1. Taxonomy (NCBI): domain Eukaryota; kingdom Metazoa; phylum Chordata; class Actinopteri; order Cypriniformes; family Cyprinidae; genus Ptychobarbus; species Ptychobarbus kaznakovi. The sequence continues at coordinate 4,525,668 of CM049808.1, forward strand.
TATTGATTCTACAGAAGGTCAGAGGAAAGCTCAGAGTTCTTGTTTTTAAAAGATCAGCACACAGAGCTCCCCTCCAAATTCCTTATTAACAATAAGCAAAACAAAACACAGGAGGTTTTTGTTTGGAAAGCTTTGCTCATAGCCGATACATAAGCCTTTGTTTAAAAATAACCATGGTTATGGTTTTAATAGCTCAAGAATGAGGAGAACCATTAACAAAGATGAATGATTGGAATTCCAAAGCTCTCTCCATAACGGATGCTCTGCTCCCAGCTAATGTTGAACCTAATAAACATCTCCTTGTCCAAAGGGAGAGTGACTGTCCTGACCACATCTAAAAGTGCAGAGAATGTCTTTCTTTTTGGCCCCCGGTACAGAAAATGAGGGTGAGCGGAGCCCCCTCAGCATATGGGACTGATCAGAGCTGCATTTTTAAGGCTTGGCTATTCATTCTGTTTACCAATTCAGTTTGGTAAGGCACTGTTTGCTGGGCTCTTGATGACCCTAAATCACAGTTGAATGATGGTAAATATTTGCTTTTTCCGCTTTGTTTCTAAAGACTTCATGGCTTGAATGTCGGCCAAATGCCCTGCTAGCAGTAACTGTAATTTTGGCCAGTATTCATTCAGAGCAAACCATGTTGTTTATGTCAGGTGAGATGAGGTCGAGGACTCAAATGCAGAGATTTAGTTTTTTTTTTATAATAAAGTTAAACAAATGAACAACAAAAACGAGGGGAAAAACACAGGCAGGCAGGCGAGGCAGGGGCAGGCAGGCAGGCAGGCAGGGCTGGGCAGGCAGCAGGCTGGCAGGCAGGCAGGCAGAAGACTGGAGCACAGTCAAACATGAAACTCACATGACGTAAGACAAACGATCAGCACAGGACTGCAGACACAAGGAGACTATATAGGGAGACAAACGAGGGTAACGAGGGAGACACAGCTGGAGCCACTGAAACAATGATTAAGTAACAAGAAGGGAGGGGACAGACAATCGACATGGAGCACATGGCACCAAACAAACAACAAGCCATGTGCTCAACACACAGAGACATCTGTGGCCACCTAGGCACACCAGCAGGACCGTGACAGTTTACTTTTAAAGCCAAGCACACAACTATTATCACTTTAAAAACATTTTATGTTTCCCTTTGTCAAAATCATTATGAGCACTGCTTGTAGGCTGTGTGCATCAGTCACAGTGGCTCTCTTCCTCAAATGTGGCTATAGTCCCCAAAATGGCATTCTTGCTAACAGCTAAGCATGAGCTGATTCTTGAAGCGTTCAACCAAAATGAAAATCTGCATAAAAAGTATTCACTCTCTGTAGATCCTATGTGTAGATGAGTTTGTTTCATCGTTGGAACATATTTGGAAAAATGTATCATTGCATCACTTGCTCACCAATGGATCCTCTGCAGTGGATGGGTGCCGTCAGAATGAGAGTCCAAAAATTCAAATAAAATCCATAAAGATGTTTAACTGTATACCGTCACTTCTAGCCAAAATGTGCATCCATAATAACGCTTCCTCCAGTGGAAAAAGTCCATCCCCTGTTGTCCTCTCACATCAAACTCCACTGAAATGTATTTACAGTAATTTTTTGGATTATTTTTACTTATGAACTCTGCTTCATTATAGATCGAGGACTTGTATTTAAGCTGGAAGCCGTGGTTTGAAGTAAACAAAAAGCTTGATGAATTTCCTCATGCAAACATGCAGCTTTTCGATTTACAAGATGTTATTTGATGGACTGGAGATGTGTGGATTACTTGTGGATTATTGTGATGTTTTTTTAACAGCTTTTTGGACTCTGATTCTGATGGCACCCATTCATTGCAGAGGATTTAAAAACATATATTTTTAGGATTTTGCACATGTTCAGTCAATGCATTTAAGTGCAATTTTTTTTTCACAAGGAATATTTTGGGCTGTTGCTCATGTGGGAAATGTAGGTTTGCATTGGTTTCCAGTTTACTCTAGTAAAATCTTTCAAAATGTTTTACCTATAATCCTAACTTGTCAGCCGCAGAAATCACAAAATTGATATCAGCGTAATGACTATAATTCAATATCAATATTTCAAATTGCATTGACTGATGGGTTTCTTGGTCTTCTTTCAGGAGTTACTTCCGCTGGTGTTGATGTTCGAGCTGCCAGTCATAGTGCACCTAAACCCTGACCCCAGCTCTCCTGCCATCCAGCATATCTCCCAGACATACAACATCTCTGTGGCCTTCAAACAAAGGTCCAGACTCTATGGAGCAACAGGAGTCGTGCGAGGCTCACAGAATAATGCTGCAGCCGTGAAGGTGACACACTCACAAAATCACCAGTTGCAGCTTTTTCCCCCATATAATATATCTCGTTCTGAATTTGGATTTTTTTCTAAATAATTTACATAATAACTTTCAAGTTTCAACTTCACAAATAACATCTTTCCCTCCACTGTAGCTCTCAGATCTCATTTGTGTTTGTGCATATTCATATATTGCACTTAATGGGTTAGTCCTCCCAAAAATGTAAATTCTGTATTCTCTCATAATTGTCTATCCGTTGAAAGTCCAATCCACCAAAAAATAAAAAAAAAATAGTCCATATGAATCAAGAGACATGATATCACAACACAGGCACAATGAAGATTATCGAAACAAGTCATATTAATAGTAATCCGCAAGATGACCCGGGTCTAGCACACAGGGTAACATTCACAATACCGGACAAAGACAGAATGCACAGACTTGACTTAAAATAGGGGAGCTGATGAGGGACAGACAGGTGAGGAGGATGAACTAATAATGACACAACAAGAACAGGAACATAACCAAATATGGGCACAAGAGGGAGAAAACACAACAAACAGTCCATAACTGTCAGGGCCGGCCTGTGGCATAGGCGGAATAGGCAAATGCTAGGGACGCTGCCGATCGATAGGGGCGCCAAAATGAGTGAAGAATATAATTTTTTTACCAATTATACTTCAATAATATACATTTAAAATGTTACACAAAAAACGATCGTCCCACAAAAACTACTATTTTATTGCTCTTCTCAGTTCAGCGCATGATCTTCCCCCGCACAGCCACACTTCCACATACATCAGTTACCTGATTGTAAAGATGTTCACTTATAAACTATTACTGTGTCAAAAAGACCGAAGCACTCTGGTGCACAGGGAAAAAAAAAAATAAGAGAAAAAGAACAACGGGACAATGTGATGTAATGAAGGATGATGATCAAATAAACTAGCCCTTAAATGCATGAATGTTTCGCCAATCATGATATTCGTGTCTTTAGAGACCTGTATATATCCTACATGGGTGAATCTCTAACTGCTGCAAGAGCAAAAAAAAAAAAGAAACTCCCTTGATATTTTAAGGTCAATTGCAGAAGAATAAAATAAAGCATATTTCGTTTTGAAACTTGGAAGGGTTCAATTTGAGCAGATGATTTACCATCGCTGTCATCGTCAGAGCGCACTTCCACTGTCTCATATCGTGATCTCTACCATATTCTCAAAACGATAGTTTTCAATAACTTTAAAATCAATATTTTGATCACTGGCTGCTTGTTCACCACATCCACCTCAAATGACAGTTACATTATATTTCACTGCGTACAGTAATTACTCTGCAGTAAAGCCATTCAAACCAGTAAAGTTTTGCTGTGATATTTATTTTATTCATGCAGTATTTTTTATTATGAAGATTAAAAAGTAGCCTACTGTATGCTAATACAGGTTTGTGCGGGAATAACAGATGTCATTATTATTTATGTTTAATTGTGTTTAATTTATAAAGTGACTTATAGGCAGCACCTATATTTTTATAGTTTCACTGGAAACAATTTAAATTAAGGTTAATTGTCAATAACTAACACTAACAAAAATAATAAATACTGTTACAAATGTATTGTTCATTGTTAGTTCAAGTTAGTTAATATTCACTAATGTGAGGCAAGGGGTACCGGATAACATCTTGCCTAGGGCAGCAAATTGGCCAGGGCCGGCCCTGATAACTGTGACACATGATCACATCACATGATGAACATTAATTAATAACATTAATAAAGGATTTAATGTATGCATGTATTCACACATAAACACTGATCATTGCACATACTGTACATAGAGCACATCAAATATGGAAAACACGGTGTACTGGTACCTTTTTGCATATGGTGTGAAGTAGTTGATAACCTCCAAAGCTTTGTCAAAAAGTTTAAGAGTTTATCATGTAAACTTAACATTGTGTCATTATTGAATGACATGTCTGCAGTGATCTTAAAGGACAAAAGAATAAGGCTTGCATTGCGAAAAACAATGGATAAGAAAAGACTTCTCAGCTAAGGAAGAAATCACAGGACTTATTGTTAAAACACTGGCACAGTATATTAAGTCTTTGGATATTGCATACGTTACCATTTGGAGGATCTAATGGTGCAAAAGAAAATGTAAATTTGTGGTTGACATTATATCATTTATTAGCTTTTTTTAGCATTCATTTATTTGATATGTTCTGCAGTTATTTAGGAGGGTTGTTGAACATGTTATAGTGTATTTAAGTTGGGATATGCTGTGGTGTCTAAGATAAATGAAAGTGATGATTATGAATATTGTGTAAAGTTTTTATTGATGTTGCTTGTTTATTCATAAAATAATTAAATCACAATTTTTATGTTTTATTTAGTCTCCGATAGTTCTAGAAACAACAGACTAAAGACAGTTGTCATAGTATTAGGGTCCGGCGCAGTGCAATGCTTGTTCTGCATCAGCAGCACCATGCGTACGTGTTGTTTACGTGCAGATCAAAGCACGCGCATGCGTTGTGGTACACTCCAAACCTGCGCTAGGGTGACACGGAGGAGAAGAATTATTGAATAAATTATTTAACTTTTTGGCACACAAAAAGTATTTCCGTAGCTTTATAAAATTACTGTTGAACCACTGATGTCACATGGACTATTTTGTCAATCTTCTTGGTACCTTTCTGGTCCTTGAATATGGTAGGACCCTTGCTGTCTATGGAGGGTCAGAAAGCTCTCAGGTTCCATCAAAAATATCTTAATTTGCATTCTGAAGATGAACAGAGGTCTTACGCCTTTGGAACAACATGAGTGTGAGTAATTAATGACAGAATTGTCATTTTTGTTTGAACTATCCCTTTAAATTAAGATATGTTTACTTGAGATGCAAAATGAAGATACAAAGCATTGTATTCTGAGAAATTGAACAAAATTGAACAAAACTGTAAATGAGATATGAAAATGTATTTTCCCTTTGAATTAACTTATTTTTCTTATTTTAAGTCCATTTGTGAACATTTGTTGTTTTTATCATAAACTCACTTGATTTTGATCAATTAAATCAATTGTTTCATTAATTCTCCCTTAATTGTAATTGTATAATTAAATAGAGATTGGTACAAAGTTGTATTTTGAAATTTTGAAGTACCGCTAATACAAGTTATTGTGTGCATCTCATTTACTTTGAGAGAACATATTGACTTGGTCTCAAAAAGTACTAAATTGACCTTCGTAAAGCCTGCAGAAACCCTACATTTTAAAGGAATATTCCTATAGGGTCAAATGTTTGCAAAGCATTTCCATCTCCTAAAGAGAACATCCTCATTAGCTCTAGAGAAGATCACAGTAAATCCTCCAGCAGACACTTTGATCTCTTTGTGTCTGTGGTGTTTGCCGGTGGCACTGAACTCTTCATGTTGTGCTAATTACTGCCGGCAACACTTTAGACTGAGCCTGTAGTCTGGAAGAAGCCTGCAATTCTTCCCAAGGAGAATATTCTTCCATCTTTGGTCTTGAGGAAGGGTCTAGGACTCGAGTTGTCCTGTGGGATGCTGGCTATGCCTGATATGTGTTGAGATCTGGAGTGAGGAATTTGGTGCCAAAACCGCCTACGAACACAGCCAGAAAGGAACCCCAAAAGAGCCCCTCTGCCTTTCCTCTCTTCCCCTAGTTGTATAGCGCGCTGAAAGAAACTCCCCGATCTAGGCCATTCTCAGGGTTGTATATGCCAGATGGAAAAGTAAGAGCATAAAGAGATTCTTGTTTACTAAAACACGCTCCATTATTGTCATAAGCACCAGTTGTATTGGCAGATCGTAACCCGGGTGATTGTGATTGTGATTCCGTCCTTCGGATGAGACGTTAAACCGAGGTCCTGACTCTCTGTGGTCATTAAAAATCCCAGGATGTCCTTGGAAAAAGAGTAGGGGTGTTACCTTGGCATCCTGGCCAAACTTCCCCATTGGCCTCCTAATCATCCCCATACACTGATTGGCTTCATCACTCTGTCTCCTCTCCACCAGTAAGCTGGTGTGTGGTGGGCGTTCTGGCGCACTATATCATCCAGGTGGATGCTGCACATTGGTGGTGGATGAGGAGATTCCCCCCTTCTATGTAAAGGGCTTTGAGTACCCAGAAAACGCTATATAAATGTAACAAATTATTATTATTATTATTGACGTGAGTTTGAAAAAGCTGTCTGTGAGGTATTCATGGTTTTGTTCAGGGTCAGAAATAAGGGCTATATTTGTCCCCTGAATTGATTTCCAGAGGCATTTTTACCTTTGTAAATGCATTTTTATTATAATTGCCTGATTAGATGTATCTGTGTTTATTTTATGTCAAATATTTACATTTAAACGATTACATCCATCAATTAGAATACTGTAGACTGTTAACAATAACATTTTATCAACAAAAGACATATTTACACTGCAAACATTTAAGTCACTTTCTTTCTCGCAATTACGAGTTTATATCTCACAATTCGTGTGAGTTAATATCTTGCAATTGAACATCATAATAATCAAATTTGAAATATATAAACTTACAATTATGAGTTAACATCTTCACAATAATCTTACAATTTACAATAAATGATAACATCTTACAATAGACTGTTTTCTTAAATTGCACAAGAAAGGTTTGCAAGATATAAACTGCAAAATAAAGTCAGAATTGTGAAAACGCCAATGAAAGCTTGTTCCACCATGGAATAAAAAAATAAGTAATTGTGCTTTTTATCATCTCGTCGTTCTCACAATTGCAATAAGTTATAAAATATAAAGACAGAAATGAAACAATTGCAAGTAATAAAGTTGTAAAATAAAGAATAAGGAAAAAATAAGGGAAAAAAATCCGAATCCGAATATAAATTCAAAGTTGTGACACATGAAATGGGAGATAAACTCATTCGAAAAAAAAAAAATTAAAACACATCCAAGATTTGGGAGATATAAACTCGCAATTGCTAAAATAATTAAAACTTTTTTGTGAGATAATTATTTTCTCCCGTTCAGAAATGGGTTTTCCTACAAAACAGTTACTCAAAATGCTACAATCAACACATTTTATTCATTTTCACTTTTCATTTTGATTGTGTCAGTAGTAATAGATTGTGCAGGGGCATTTTTTAAATTTGGGAAGCAGCTTTGTTCATTATTTGACCCAAGTCCCCATTAATGTCCAACCCTGTGTCGTTGCAGAGGCACGGCGGTGTTACTGGAGCACCTCACAGGCAACCTGGCTAGCGCCATCACGATCAGCACGCAGCTTGACATTGCGCCCCAGCACCACCTCTTCATGATGGCCGCAACGGCATCAACATCAAGCACATCATGCAGCGCACAGGAGCGCAGGTCCACTTCCCAGACCCCAACTGCCCACAGAAGAAATCCACCGTCTACTTGCAGGGAACCCTTGACTCTGTGTGTCTGGCTCGCCAGTACCTGATGGTGAGAGATTGTTTTGTTCTTTATTGTTCATGCCACAGTTTTTGTGCTGATAACATGAATGATGCCACAATCATGCGGTTTTCGAGAAAGTGCATTATTTTTTCTAAGCATTTAGACTTTGTTGGCAAATGTTTTTTTTTGAATTATACACATGCAGCGCAGTGACTCTTTTGATTTTACTGTTCTATTCTTGTTTTCCAGTAATATATCAATCACAATGATGATCATTGTGCTTGTCCTGATTTATACATTTATAAAAAAAATAAAATAAGATAGAAAAAAATATGTCATAAAGAGGACCCCTGCTGTCAAAATCAATAAACATCTTAAAATGTGCAAGCTAAAATATTAGCCAAAAATGTATTTTTGGTTTCTGAAATTGATCAAATTAATTTACAAATGAATTGTGTCAAAGTCAATAAATATCTTAAAATGTGGTCTTTTTTTATGACAGTTGATACCATACACTGAAATTTTTGCAAGAAAAAATATTTGGCCAAAAATGTATTTTTGGTTTCTGAAATTGATCAAATTAATTTTACAGCTTGTAAACCACGTGACATTTACCTTTGAAGTATATTATATATGTTTTACTTAACCTGTTGTCTTCATTATTTAATGTATGTTTATATAAATATGTCATGAATACACAATACAATTTTACAACCACACTTTAATTGTTTGTTACAGCAACTAATTAATACATATTCAAAAAGTTTTAATAAAACTGCCAAATTGTTTTTATATTTATGCAACTTATTTGAGTGTTGATTATTACATACATTTTATTAACGAATACTGTGTGAAACTTTAATTTTAAGGTTTGATGTTTCCAGTAAAATTATTTCAGTGGCATCACTAAAATATGATTTTTACAAATAGAATATACTCTTTACCTTGAATAATTATTTAAAAAAATAATGATTTCAATATATGATAAGAAAATATATTACAGTATCACTTTTTACAAAAAGAAAACTACTGTTCAAAATATAATAAATTGCATGAGAAGAAAAACTGCAGATTGATTATTAAGACTTGACTTGGACAAGTAAATAGCCACTTAGAGCACCCAAAGCAATCCTTAGCAGAAGCTTTAGTTCCCCTCCGGGAACATCGAGCTGCGTCGAAACGCTAGGGGAACGCCATCAGCGATGTCCAGCTCTGAATCATAAGTGTAATCAGTCAAAATTGACAGCCAGACGTCAGGTGCGGGTGACGTCACGACCAGGATGCTTAAAAGCACGTGATGTGCAGCCGGCGCCAGCTTTTTGTCATTCAGCAAAGCTCTCTGTGTGTGTCAGTCATTGTCTGTAGGTCTGTTATTATCCAGTTAGGAAATAAGAAAGTTTGTTCTAAAAAAGGCAGGCAAAGAAAGATTAGTACAGACATGTCAAAGGCAACCTTTAAATCTAAGAGGGGCGAGAGTGGTTCACAGTACAGACAGTGTGTGACTCCCTGCTCTCGCTTCATCACGAGTGGGGATACACACAGTCTGTGCGTGGTCTGCTTGGGAGCGAAGCACGCGGAGTCGGCTTTTGAGGAAGCCGGCTGCCCGCATTGTGAGCGGCTTCCTATGCACACGCTTCGCTCCCGGAAAGCTCTCTTCGAGGAGGGAGTTTTCGCGAGCGCTCCTCGCGGTGCTGGCCCCGCCTCCGCTGAGGCGGAGCGGTGGCTACACTCGTGGGGCTCGCAATTGGATTTGGCAGAGGGATTAGAGACGGGTAAACCCCTATCTCTGTCCTCACCTGCCAGATCCACTGCCCGTTCTCTGGGTTCGGAAGCCCTTCTGCTGCGTTTCTTCCCCTCAGAGGGCGGGGCCAGTGTTTCACCTATCTCCCTCCGAGGAGGAAGATGTGGAGAGCACTGGTTTTTCGCCCACTCTATCCCCGCAATACGAGGAGTTATTAGAGGTAGTTACTCGCGCGGTTGCCAAGTTAAACATTAATTGGCCCGCCGATGATCAGACTGAAGAGCAGCGAAGTAAACTAGATGAACGCTTTCTGCGTAGTAAGTCACTACCTCTACGCCGGAGCCTGCCTTTCTTTCCCGATCTTCACACTGAGGTGTCGAGATCGTGGAAAAGACCTTTTTCTTCACGCCTATTTATCCCCGCCTCTGACTATTATGGTAATGTAGCGGGGTTAAGTGAGTGTGGTTACAGAGCGATGCCCCGGGTTGAACAGACGCTTGCGAGCTATCTGGCACCCGGTGCGGCATCGTCTCTGAAGGCTCCGGTCTTGCCCACCAAGCCGCTGCGTGGGTCATCAGCGCTGTTGGGCAAGGGGTACGCGGCAGCAGGTCAAGCAGGTGCATGCCTTCACACTATGGCTGTGCTTCAGGCATATCAAGCAGACCTGCTGAAAGAGCTAGATGAGGGCGAGGCAAATTCAGTTCAAGTGATGTCGGAGAACTGAGGAGAACCGCTGATTTAGCTCTCCGCGCCACTAAGGAGACCGCCCGTGCCATTGGGCGGTCTATGGCAGCAATGGTGGCAGCGGAGAGGCACTTATGGTTGACTCTGTCCGACATGAAAGAGAAGGACAGAGTCGTCTTGATGGATGCCCCGCTTGCGCCTTCTGGGCTGTTCGGCGATGCCGTTAATTCGGTCGTCGACAGGTTCCAGGAGGCTTCTAAACAGGCGGCAGCATTTCAGCGGTTTCTCCCTCGCCGCTCTGTAGCTCTAGGGGCTGCTGGGCGGGAGCAGCCCCAACCGTGTACCAGCTCCTCATATAGGGAGGTCCAAAGGCAGAGCGTTGCCGCTCGTGCTCCCCCGCAGCGGGACCGAGCTCGACAACGCTCTAGAAAATCGAGGCTTTCGGAGACGAAGCCCGACCTGAGGGTCGTGCTTCAGTCTAGGAAGCCCTCGATGAAGCGGTCCTGACGTCTACGCAGGACTGTTGAGGGCGGCCCCTGCTGGGGAAGAGCGGGGTGCACCGCATTACACGGTGTCCGTCTCTCCTCAGCGCCCTCTGGAGATCGTTCTGCCAACCCTGCCAGAGCTCCAGGGCGCAGCGGTCTCCCGCGAGTGCCTTTCTCAGTTCTTTCCGCCCGGAAACGTAGCGGAGCTGAGAGCCTCGCCACGCCTTCAGGGATCTCCCGAGCAGCTACATCGGTGGCTTCCTGCCGGTCCTCCGTGTCAGGGCATCGATCTAGCAGCTCCAAACACACCAGAGGCCAGTCTCGAGAGACTGGCTCCCTTAGTAGATTATTTAGCAGCGTGGAAACTACTGCCAAATGTATCTCGTTGGGTCCTGCAGACTGTAGAGAAAGGCTATCGTATTCAATTCGGCGCTCCGCCGCCACCTTTCAAAGGGCTGTGTCTCACGAGCACAAATCCCGAGCAGGCTCTGGTATTAGAACAAAGGTCAGCTCTCTTCTGAGGAAGGAGGCCATCGAGGTGGTCCCTCCTCTCGACAGAGAGTCCGGGTTCTACAGCCGGTACTTCGTTGTTCCAAAGAAGGATGGAGGGTTACGTCCAATTTTAGATCTGCGGCTACTGAACCGCTCAGTCAGCCGCCTGAAGTTCAGAATGCTTACTGTAAAACAGGTCGTGTCTCAGATCAGATCCGAGGACTGGTTCGTCACGATAGATCTAAAAGACGCCTATTTCCACGTATCCATCCTTCCCAGTCACAGGAAGTTCCTGAGGTTCGCTTTCAGGGGCAAAGCTTACCAATATCGGGTTCTTCCCTTCGGCCTAGCACTCTCACCCCGAACTTTTACGAAGTGCGTGGATGCTGCACTGGCTCCTCTGCGACTCCAGGGCATCCGCATACTCAACTACATCGACGATTGGTTGATTTTAGCTCATTCAGAGCAGTTGGCGGTTCGACATCGAGATGTCGTTCTCGCTCACATGAAAGAGTTGGGGTTAAGACTAAATGCAAAGAAAAGTGTGCTGTCTCCATTCCAGAGAACCACTTATCTAGGCGTGGTGTGGGATTCGACCACGATGCAGGCACGATTGTCCCCTGCTCGGATCGAGTCGATTCTCAACACGGTCAGGAGAGTCAGAGAAGGCCTGTCACTCACTGTCAAGCAGTTTCAAAGACTGTTGGGTCTGATGGCAGCAGCGTCCAACGTGATACCTTTTGGCCTGCTGTACATGAGACCCCTACAGTGGTGGCTCAAGTCCAAGGGGTTCTCCCCGAGGGGAAACCCATTCCGCATGATCAAGGTCACGCGGCGATGCCTACGTGCCTTGGACATGTGGAGGAAACCTTGGTTCTTGTCTCAGGGCCCGGTCCTGGGAGCTCCTTGCCGCCGCGTAACGCTAGCGACGGATGCATCCCTGACCGGTTGGGGAGCGGTCATGAGTGGCCACCCTGCCCGCGGTCTGTGGAGTGGTCACCATCTCACGTGGCACATCAACTGCCTGGAGATGCTGGCCGTGTTTCGAGCACTGAAACATTTTCTTCCGGACCTAAGAAATCACAATGTGCTAGTACGCACCGACAACACAGCTGTGGTTTCTTATATCAACCACCAGGGAGGTCTGCGTTCGCGCCCCTTATGCAAGCTGGCGCACCAGATCCTTGTGTGGTCCCAGGACAAGTTCCTCTCGCTGAGAGCGGTCTATATTCCTGGGCATCTCAATGTAGGAGCAGACATCCTGTCGAGGCAGGGGCCGAGGCCCGGGGAATGGAGGCTTCACCCCGAGGTGGTGAAGCAGATTTGGAGAGTTTTTGGCCAGGCACAGGTGGATCTGTTTGCGACTCGTCAGACATCGCACTGTCCCCTCTGGTACTCTCTGACTCATCCGGCTCCGCTGGGGCTGGATGCTATGGTACAGACGTGGCCGAGGCTTCGTCTGTACGCCTTTCCCCCGATTGCTCTGCTCCCGGGAGTTCTAGAGAGAGTGCGCCGGGACGGGGTCCGGCTGTTGCTAGTAGCCCCGTTCTGGCCGGGCCGAGTATGGTTCTCGGACCTGATTTCTCTCCTCGACGGCTCCCCATGGGAGATTCCAGTCAGGAGAGATCTCCTCTCACAAGCGGAGGGTATGATCTTTCACCCCCGCCCGGAGTTATGGAAGCTGTGGGCATGGCCCCTGAGGGGGCGCGACTCATAGCGTCAGGTCTCTCAACCGAGGTTGTTGAGACCATTCTCCAATCTAGAGCTCCCTCAACGAGGAAACTGTATGGCCTCAAGTGGAGACTCTTCACTTCTTGGTGTGGAGACCACCAGCTCGACCCAGTTAACTGCCGATTGGTACAGTGCTGGAGTTTCTGCAGGCTCGGTTCTCCGCAGGGTTATCCCACTCCACCCTGAGGGTTTATGTGGCAGCTATAGCGTCTTACCACGCCCCTATGGGTGGACAATCAGTGGGCAAGGACCCCCTGATCATACGTTTCCTCCGCGGTGTGCTGAGGCTCAGGCCTAGAGTACGGTCCAGGGTCCCTCCTTGGGATCTCACTGTTGTGCTAGAAGCTCTCTGCAAACCTCCGTTTGAACCCATCGAGCAGGTATCAGAGCGTCTTCTTACGCTGAAGACGGTGCTACTTTTAGCCATATCTTCGCTGAAGAGAGTTGGGGATCTACAGGCCCTCTCGGTGGCCTCTATAGACTTTACGCCCGGTCTGGCGAAAGTCTTTTTGTACCCTCGTGTGGGGTACGTCCCTAAGGTCCCCTCCTCGGTACCGCGGCCCGTTGTACTCCAGGCTTTTTGTCCTCCTCCCTTCAGGGAGCCCAACCAGGAAAAGCTTAACTGTATGTGTCCAGTGCGAGCACTGGACGCATACGTCCACAGAACTGCCCTGTGGAGAAAATCGGACCAACTGCTGGTATGCTACGGTCCTCCTAAAAAGGGTTTTCCAGCTGCTAAGCAGACCCTTAGTCGGTGGATAGTGGATGCCATCATAGTTGCCTATGAGTCCTCTGATCTCCCCTCGCCTTTGGGGGTCAAGGCTCACTCAACCAGAGGTATGGCGGCCTCCAAGGCCTTTTTCGCAGGTGTCCCTATTCAGGACATTTGTGACGCTGCTGGGTGGTCTACGCCCTAACCTTCGTCAGATTCTATGACCTAGATCTGCAAGCCACTCCTGGCTCTGCTGTTCTCTTGCCGTAGCTGTGCATTCCACACACTGAGCAGGGATTGGTAATTCTGGCGGCGTGGACATCTCGTTCCCCAAGCGTTTCGACGCAGCTCGATGTTCCCGGAGGGGAACGTCCCAGGTTACGTATGTAACCCTGGTTCCCCGAGGGAACGAGACGCTGCGTCGCAAGGCCATACTTCCGGCATCCCTACTAGAGCTTTGCTTCATTCCTGGAAGCTGGCGCCGGCTGCACATCACGTGCTTTTAAGCATCCTGGTCGTGACGTCACCCGCACCTGACGTCTGGCTGTCAATTTTGACTGATTACACTTATGATTCAGAGCTGGACATCGCTGATGGCGTTCCCCAAGCGTTTCGACGCAGCGTCTCGTTCCCTCGGGGAACCAGGGTTACATACGTAACCTGGGACGTTA